>JAAGKR010009780.1:0-25264 GCA_011419295.1 Clarias macrocephalus
AGAGAGAGAGAGAGAGAGAGAGAGAGGGATGATGGGGGTTGGTAGAGTTGAATGACCCAGGCGTTAATCTACAGACTAGATTACCGCTGCTTCTGTCTACCTAAAAGCCACACACACATACACACTCCCCCTTACCAGCTCGGCACCGAGCTCTGCGCACAAGCATAAGACCACCACTGAAGCTCTTCCTGCATGTCTGGCTTGATTTATGTCAGCGTGCCTAATTACATATGACTAGTCAGCCAGCTAAGCTCGTCTTCCTCGGGAACTGAGCAGCACTCCGCTTAACCACAGGAACGCAGGGCTGAAGGCTCGATAGGAAACGTTTAAAAATTAAACAGCCTTGAAACCTCAGGGAGAAATTCTCATCGCCACTAGATCCTGAAGGTTCGGTTTTGCTAAAGGGATGTGGTTATTTGTACCAGTAACGTGAACTGATACTGTGCTATAAAGTGAATAGGCTTTTTCAAGGGTTCGGACAAAGGGACAGAATAAACTTAAAAATTCAAGCCAGGCTGCTTTATGGATCCTAAGTCCAAAGTCAAGGCTGTATCTTTGAAATAGTCACCTGTCTTAGGTAATGAAATCCCTGCCAAGAAAATCACTGGGAGAATAGCTTAGCATAAAGTGTATTAATGGGAATCGCCCTCGCAAAACCTGTCGATGCAAAGACATTATTTATGATCTCTACCTTGGAAGTGTTCTCCAAGGAAATCTCATGTTAAAAGATGAAATGTATTCGATGCCTATTTTTGTGGATGGTTTCAGCCATTAAATCAGCCGGGCTTAAGTAAAGGTAAGCAGTGTGTTCGTTCCAAGACTAACTTATTGTTGGATGTTACGAGGGAGCATTTAATTCACATTCATTTAGGTTTCTATGTTTTGGCAGCTTCAAGAAAGATTAATGTAGGCAATATCCACTAGGATGCCAGGATCATGATGAATGTAGAGCAAAGTATGATATGACCTGCAAAGACGTGCTATCTTTACCCAAACTTGGGGGTCAAAGTCTGAACGTCTGGAAACTAAATGGAACACAAAGTCCAATGTTAAACCTCAGAAAATATTTCATTTAGTATAAGGATTTAAAATGGTTTTAAGATGCTTTGTCAAACAGAACAGTATCTACCACAGTTCTCCAGCCAGAATCCCAAGATTCTTTTACTGTGTCAAGTTTATTCTATTTATAATAATCTTTTCTTTTTTTTTATGGATTGCTACTCAACTGAAGGTGGTGAGTGGTTGTACGGTCATCAGATTTATAATGGCACATAAACATACCTCTGTCTACATTATGGGCTTTGACTATCTAAAGCAATCCTTCTAAGTTCCAGAGTACTTTCTAAAAAAAACTAATTCTGTTGAAGAAGGAAGACCATTGTGAAGACCATTGTGCTGTTGAGAAACCAACCACTGTGAACTGGAGCTGCAGGTACTATATGATGCAGTCAAATGGGGACAATGGTAACTCAGTGCTTAAGGCAGTGGATTATTGATCAGGTCTCAAGTTCAACCACCTGCACCACCACTGTTGGGCCCTTGAGCAAGACCTTCAACCCTCAACTGCTCATATGCTGTATATAATGAGGTAAAATGTACGTCACTCTGGATAAGGGCGTCTGACAAATGCTGTCCATGTAAATGTCAAAATGTAGCAACAATAACACTTTTGTCACCACCAGTTTGATGTTGTACTGTCTTGGGTTGCTAAAAGATTTGACCATTCAGTATTCATTGATCTAAAAGCAATATATCAGATCATTAGTACCATGAAGTTGCTGGACTACAGCTCCCATCAGCCATCAAGGCATGTGTCACTGATTAGGTCCACCTCAGTCTTCTTATTGTCTTACAACATGGGCCAGGTCATCTTTTCCCCGCACAATTTCCAGCTTATGAGAACATTCCAGCTCATGGCATTGCCAGGGGGCGTCTCTCAAACACTGCTGCATCACCTGGCACCGTTGAGGACGTCACTTCATCTCCCAGATGTCACTCCACCCCCCCTCCCCCCATTGCCTTTGTGGTGACCAAGACACCATTATCACATCACTGTCATCGTCCTTTTCAAGACATGTGTTGCAAGTATTTTCAAAATGAGCCAAGTGTTTGTTACCACCATTCCCATGTACCATATTATGACATGACTTGCAAGCCAGATTACATTGGATAAAAAATATGTGCAACATTGTGTTTATTATCTATAAACATATTATCTGTGCTTCAGATAAGCTGCATATGAATATAAATCCAGCTCAGTGTGACACTTCAAAATCTCAGCTATACATTATTTAGCTAATGCATATTGAAAGTATAACAATGAAAATGATATAAGGAGCGTACATGGACATGTCAACAGATCCATTTTACTTAACTGAACAATGTTAATACAACATCATAGTGCTGAAGGAATTTTAGAATTTGAATTTTCCACATTTTGTTATTTCACACTCATTAAAAATTGATTTAAATCTTTGGTTTTGCGTATCATTCTGCACACAATACTCTACGATGACAAAGTAGAAACAGATGTCTGGAGTGTTTTGTTAATTTTTTATTTTTTTAACTGAAATATCCCATATACATAAGTCTGCAGACCCTTTGTTCTGACAGTTGTAACTGAGCTCCTATCAATGGTACTTGGCAAGGAAAAACTTCCTGAGATGGCAATGGGAAGAAACCTTGAGAGGAACCAGACTCAACAGGGAACCCATCCTCATTTGGGTGATAACAGATAACAGAAATTGTATAACATCATGTGTGTTATGCAGCTGAAAGTTCAGTATAACAGAAGTTATTTAAATTAAAGTCCAGTTTAGCACAGGGATGAGTCCGCAGGTGCAGAGGGCAGATGGGGTCTGGATCACTGGGAGCTCAGGAGCAGATGTGTAGATCCAAACCAACATGAAGCAGAATCCAGCTGGAGCAGGTCCTTCTCTGGATGCCTCAGGATCCGCGCAGGGTTGGCCTCTGTCTACTGAAGCTGGAACGATCTCCAGATGTCCAAGAATGGGTAGAAAAATAAAGAGCAGGTGAAAAGAATTAGCGTGGTTGCCATTCAGGATAGATGTACTGTAGTATGAGGTAAAGAAATAAATTATGTGTATGCCAGATTAAAGAGATGCGTCTTGAGTCTACTTTTAAAATGGGAAACTGTCTGAGCCCCGAACACTGTCTGGAAGGCTATTCCAAAGTTTTGGAGCTAAATATGAAAATGTCCTACCTCCTTTTGCAGATTTTAATATTCTGGGGACTACCAGCAGTCTGGAGTTTTGTAATCTTAAGGATCGTGGTGGATTGTAACATATCAGGAGACTGGCTGGGTATGTGGGAGCTAAACCATTTTAGAGCCTTGTACGTACTTTAAGTAATGCTATTTTGTAATTAATTCTAAACTGAACAGGTAACCAGTGCAGGGATGATAATATTGGGGTTATATGATCATATTTTCTGGATCTAGTGAGAACCCTGGCGGCTGCATTTTGGACTAACTGTAGCTTGTTCATTGAGGATGCAGGACAGCCACCCAGTAATGCATTACAGTAGTCCAGTCTGGAGGTCATGAATGCATGAACCAGCTTTTCTGCATCAGATACAGATAAAATGTTCCTAAGCGTGGCAATGTGATATTGGAAATATGATTTTCAAAGGATAAGTTACTGTCTAATACTACGCCCAGGTCTTTCACTGTCGAGCTGGTGGTAACAGTACATCCTTCTAAACGCAAGCTGAATTGTGAGAGCTGTTGTGTACTGGTTTTGGGGCCAATAAGTAATATCTCGGTCATATCTGAATTTAGTAAAAGAAAATTATCGGTCATCCAATCTTTTATATGTTACACTCAGTTAGTCTAGACAACGTGGGTATTTCGTCTGGTTTCCAGGGGATTATTTCTGCACTTTTATTAATAAAACTCATATAAATCTCTCATATTGCATATGTCAGAATAAAAACAAAGCCATGAAGTCAGGAGAATTATCTGTAGAGCTTGTGTGACATGATTGTGTCAAGACACAGATCTTGCATACAATAACATTTCTGCAGCATAGAACCTGCGCAAGAGGAATCATTTTGGGATTTGGGACAACGAACAATCTTCTGAGATATGGCTGTCCAGCCAATCTGTGTAATTGGGGAAAAGGGTTCTTGGGTACCTGTCCAACCAAGACTCTAAGGACCACTATAAATGAGCTTTTAAGACTTACAAAAGGACAACCATCACTGCAACACTCCACCAATCAGACCTCTATGGTAGACTGGCCAGACATAATCCATTCCTGACAGCCTGCTGGGAGTTTCCCAAAAGGCCCCTGAAGGGCTCTCTGGCCATAAGAAACAAAAACCTCTGGTCTGATAAAACAATTCCCCACATCATGTGTGGAGGAAATCAGGGACTGTGCATCGCCTTATTAAAATCATCCCTACAGTCAAACATGGTGGTGTCAGCATCATGCTGTGGCAATGTTTTTCTGCAACTGGGACAGGAAGACTAGTCAGTGTACGTAGAGAGCAAATGGATGCTGAAAACTATAAACCAATTCTGACTTTTCTCAAGGAGTGCTCAGGATCTCAGGTTGGGGTGACAGAATACATTTCAGGAAGACGATGACCCAACGTGAACCACCAAGATAACACATAGGTGGCTTCAAAACAACTCTCTGAAAGTCCAGATCTAAACCCAATAGTGCATCTCTGGAGGGAACTGGAAATAGCTGTACCCATCCAACCTGGTTGAGCTTGAACAATTCTGCCAGAAAGAATGGAAGAAACTTCCAAAAGTAAGGTGTGCCATGCTTATAGCATCATATACAAGCAGACTTGAGGCTGACATTGCTGCCAAAGGTGCTTTAAACAAGTAATTAACTATAATAAGTGATGGGTTTAAATACATACAGTATGTAAATGAAATGTTTCGGCCATTTTTATATATAAATTATCAAAACACTCTAAACACCTGTTTTTAATAAGTCATTAAAGCGTATTGTGTGTTTGTGTAGAATGATAGGGGGGGGGGGGGGTCATCCATTTTACAATGAGCGTGAAATTTAAAAAAAAATGTGGTAAACTTGAAACAGTCTAAAAAACTATTGTTTGGCAACATATATTAAGCATTCAGACGAATAGCAAGCTACAAACTCGCAACAATGCATAGATCAATGGAATTACGGGTTTTAGAAAATCATGCGTTAAACAGAGGCAGATTGTTTAACACATGATGTGTGCTATGCGGCCATTTATGACAGTGAAACGCATTCAATTACACATTCCATTCAATTATTGCACCAGTGTTGGAGCTGAAACTCTTGCTAGAGGCGGATGAGGCAGATGGCCAGTAATCTTGTTATATAAGAAGTCAATGTAATTTACTTCTCATACACAGCTAATCTCTCCACCGTGTTTGACCATCCAGAAGCAGAACAAGCACTTCTCTCTAGATTTAACAGTGTATATTTAAACCAAAGGTTTATTGGCCACAGAGATATATTCCCAGCTAGTGTTCAGCGATCCTGGGAGAGCATCCTAACACAACACAACCCTGACCTGGCTAAAACGGTCAATGACACCAGATTAATTAATGAATAAGAGGTTCATCATTGAGGACTGTTTTGAGAGGATCAGCACATGTCTGTGCTTCAGCAGAAAATGTTGTGCTGATGTTTCAAGGTCACATTGCATTTTGTGTTTTGTGATGAATAAGCTTTTTCTTGCATAATTCTCATAGCATTTGCTCTGACTTGACCAATGCAGACTAGAATTGCCAAAGACATTTGTGATGTTAAATTACTGTACCTAAAACACTTTTACTTCCTCACTTATTATCTATACTGCTTTATCCAGTAAACAGCGTCATAGGGGGCCTGGAACCTATTCCTAAGAGGGCATGAGGCGGAGTAGACCCTGGACAGGGTGCCAATCCATCGCAGAGCACACACACATACACAGACTATGGAAATTGGGGAGATCAAACTGTGAATCTACTGCATATTATGATTTTTTTTTTTTTTTGTGAGAATGATTTAATCCCACTCTCTCTGTGTCTATACTGCTTATCCTATATAGGGGCACAGGAATAGTGAAGTCTAGGAAATGCTAGTTAGCCTACCCTGCATTTCTTTGGACTGTGGGAGGAAACCAGAGCACCCAGGGGAAACCAACCAAGCGCACTCCATGCACTCCATGCACACAAACCTAAGGCAGGAATCAAACCATCAATCCTAGAGGTTCAAGTCCTCAGTGGGTGAGTCCTACGCCACCATGCCACCAAGAATTGTTTAATAATGTTTTTTGTAAATCTCAAGTTATGGTCAAATACATGTAATATAAAAATGTAATTTGATTAGATAGATAGATGGATAAATATATAGAAAGATAAATAGATAGATGTGGCTGGATGTGGCTAAATTATCTTATATGTACAGGCTGACTGAGAATGATATACAGGGAACTTGGATCCACAGGCACAAGGTTATTTAAACATTAACTACAGCAGTTGCTCAAATCAACAGCCTGTGATTTTGCGGAAATGGTGAATACAAGAACATGAGACATTTCTTAATTTGTCTGAACTGATGTTATTACATGAAGAGATTATTGAAGAGATGAAGAGATCCTTCAGTGCAGTGATTGTTTTGGCCAATTCTGATAAACTACTGACTTCAGATGACCCCAAAGAAAAAAGTTTAAAAGTTTGAAAAAAAAAAAAAAAAGAAATTCCATATACATCCAGTTTTGGGCTATCCCCTTTGTGTGTGTGTGTGCTGTTCTTATATAAAGCACTATTCATTTGAACACATTTTGGTCTTTCTGATATTGGATGATGTTGGATGAAGAAGCCTGGCTCGCAATCTACGTTCCAGTTTATCCCAAAAGTGCTTGATGGGGTTGATGTCAAGGCTCTGTGCAGACCAGTCAAGTTCTTCCAGTCAAGTAACTCATCCATCCATTTCTTTCTAGCCATGGTATAGAAAATTGTTGCCACAAAGATGGAAGTCTAGCATTATCCAAGATGTCTTGAGATGATGAAGCAATGACTTAACCGGGGATAATGGGCCTGAATGAAATACCTGATACCAAACATCTGACCAAATACTTTTGTCCATATAGTGTAAAAAAAATTATATATACAGCTATGAAAAAAACTAAGAGATCACTGCAATTCATTCCAGAAAACTTCTGGAATGACATCAAGAGGAAGATGGATGGTCACAAACCATTAAGCAAAGCTGAGCTGTTTGCTTTTTTGCAAAAAAACAAACAAACAAACAAACAAAAAAAACCAGTGGTATAAAGTTACCCAACAGCACATGTGAAAACTGGTGGAGAGCATGCCAAAACACAAATTGGGGTTATGGTTTGCAAAATAATTGCAAATCAGGGTTATTCCACCAAATACTGATTTCTTAATGTTATGTAGCCAAAGCATTAACACAATTTGTTTACAAATTATTAGCATTTTGTATTTTTACTGCATGACCTTAGGTTGTTTTGATGTGTTGTGATGATGTCATTTAATTTAAATATGCACTATATGTAACAATAGGTATATTTTGAATTAAGGAGAAATATTGTCAGAAGTTCACACACAAAAAACTGTTTATCTCACCAATACATGCACCTGTAAAGAAAAAAAACATAAGAAACTGATTATTTTGCAGTGGTCTCATTATTTTTCCCAGAGCTGTATACAGTGTGGGCCAAAAGTAGGGTTACAGTTAACACTTAAACATTTTTCCTTTATTAGAAATGTAGACTTTTATTTACATATATCATAATTACATATTAGACATTTTTACATTGAACATTTAAGCTCTCAAGTGCTCAAAGAGTCCACCTTCTTGATAATAATATTTTTTATATCTAAAACGTGATTGTGAAGGTGAAGCAGATAATGAAGTAACTGTAACCCTACTTTTGGCCCACCCTGTATATATACTGTACATATATACTTCTTTCATTCTTTCTTTCTTTCTTTCTTGTCCTTGATGATGAGTAATTTACACTACACGTGAGTGTGCAGTGCTGCCCTAACCTACAGGAGTGTGTGTGTGTGTGTGTGTGTGTGTGTGTGCACGCTGGTGTACCAGTGCCAGTACCCAGCCCATCCTTAACACAAAGCCCTCCTGACGACTTGCTGACGTCACGCGCCGCGAAAGCCGGGTTGGGGACAGAGGAGGAAAAGGCAAGGCGCAAGCGCTCAGTGCAGGATCTGCTGTTGGGATATCATCAGTGAGAAGACATGGAGGTGCCACGCGCGGCGCGCAGTGTGAGCAGCCCCACGAGCCCGTGCGAGGACGTGATGAAGAATCTCAGCTTGGACGCGATCCAGCTTTGTGACAGAGAAGGTAGTAGCACTGTGGCATTGTCCGGCTTTAAGTCATTTCTGTGTGTGTGTGTGTGTGTGTGTGTGTGTGTGTGTGTGTGTTGTGTGTGTTTCTCTCTCTCTCTCTCTCTCTCTCTCATCTGCGTGTGTGCGCGCGCGCATGGGAAGGTTTCGCTTTTCTCCTGTTGCAATCAAAGCTTTCCTTTCTTCTTGTTTCTGACGTCACATACGCACACATCCTCAGATCCTCGTAGCAGAATAATACGAAATCAGCATTTTTGTTTTCCTTCCCGGGACGTGTTTGATTATTGCTCGTTCTTCAAATCGGGACTGTGATAAGGTTCAGTCTGATCCATTCTTGAAGCTGTCCTTCACGTGTATCCCAACTTCTTTAAAGCCGAGCACGTCCTGCAGAATAGTTAAAATAAAATAAAAAATAAATAAATTTAAGCCTCTTGGGTTTGCGCTTGATTTTCAGCACCATGGACACGGACCTCACAGAGAACACTGAGGAAGACTGCTCGGGGTGGGGTGTGAAGAGCGGGGTGTGAGACAAGACACCCGCCTTTCTCTTACAAAGCACACATTGTGTGTTAGATCGGACTAAGCTCTGTGCACATATCTGATCTACAGTGGGAGACGCAGCAAACAGAGTTTGTCTGGATCCATGAGGCAGGTTGTGCTGATTCATCTCCTCAGAAGTGTGGAGTGCGATTCGCAGTGCGCCTTTCAGTAAGGCAAGGTGACTTGGGGGCATGCAGAGCATTTCTATTTCTATTAAAGCCTAATGTCTAATAAAGGGGAAATATATCAATGAAGTAACTGTTTAGAGTGCGAACTGACCAACAGTGCTGAAATATGACTTACAGTGCGGATATGCATTATAATAAATCATTGACCTTAACTCCACATTGTATGGATTGGCCGTTGTGATCAATAGTGATACTGATGTGCCACCCTTACACACACACACACACACACACACACACACACACACACACACACACACACTGTATATATATAATATGTATGTATGTATAAATATACATATACATACATACATACATACATACATACATATGCACGCTTCAGGAAAAGTTGTGTACATTTTGTAAACTTATTGCTGTATGTTTTACAGTATATTATAATATTATTAATTATATGATTTGCATCATACTATTTTTCTTTTCCTGAAGTGTGTATAATTTTTTTGGCTGAGTCCACATATACAGTATATACACTCCTATAATAATATTATTACATATTAATATATCCCGTCCTGTTCTGGGATACATTTAATCTTCTTAGCAGCAAGGACATTATCAGGAATATTTCAAACTTATCAAACTCGGAACCGTTTTTTTTTTTTTTATTCGCCAAATATGTTGACACACACAAGGGATTTGATCCCAGCTGTTTGTGACCCTGAAAGTACAGCTCAACATAAAACACTGTACATTTGACACTATACATGACAAGACTCTATACTATACACTATATTATACAGCATTTCTTCTCGTGGCATGTAAAATAGGCTGTGTTTGTTACACATTTTTGACTTGAAGAACATTGTTAATGTGTTTGTGCTCGAGAGAATTTCTTAGAAGGGCTACTTTATATTCCACACCAGCACTAGCACTCTGTTAGAGGAACCTGGAGCCCCTTTGGCTATGCTCAGAGAGAAACAAGGAGACAAAGAGTGTGTGTTCTTACTGTGATGGTGGTTTGTGCTAAAATAAACTTAAAAAAGAAGAAGACGAAAACAGAAAGAGCGTAATTTTTTTTTGTTTTGGGCAGCATGTCATCTGTTCATGGACGTTGCTTTCTCCTCGCTAATTTGTCAATTTAAAATTTCCGCACATGATATTGGAAACCCGTCTCCTTAATTTATGAATGCATGCTTTAATACAGATTCCAGTGCCAGATGGGTTCCTGTGTTGCCATTCTTTGTTATTATCGTGGGGGGTGGGACAGTGACGTGTGCCCATATGTGCCCAACAGACCAGCGTGCAGTCCTCTCATTATGCACACATGACATCCAGGTCTGATGTGACAGAACATGACGCATGACGTGGACATAATCGATACGGCTGAGTCATGCTGGAACATTCTGTTCAGTCCCAGCTCATCTTTTTGCCTTCTACCTCCTAAAGCAGCTCACCAAGGGAGCATTGTTTTTTATCAGCTCCTTGATTTGTTTTCGATTCAAAGTCATTACCATGTGAAGACAGACAGTCTATAATGTGGTCTGAGAATATGTACCCCTTGGGAAAAGCAGTAGAAGCCCCACCTGGGGCAGCCCTTTTGTGGAAGACTGATGGTACGTGGCTCAGACGCGTGCTTCTGCACGGTCCAGCTGTGTGGGTGAGCACTGGGACCAGGGGAGACTTTGCCATCTGCCGAGCCTGCCCACCCACCTACCAAATGAATAGAGCAATTTAGCACAGACCATCAATTTACTAATTGTGTCCGCAAAGCTTGTGGCTTTGAGAAAAGACAAACATGGGCAGAAAAAGAGAGTTGATTCATCATTATTAACCCGTTCGTGCTTAGTGTAGCAGTATGGGTTGCTTGGTTGAGTCTAGGCCAGTGACCTTAGTGTGTTTAATTGGGCGCAGGCAGAAACCAATAATTCACGGATAATTTAAGCCAGTGGACTTGAGTACAAAGAGATGTTCGATTCGTGGGTCATTCATTTAAATATTAAGCTCTCATTTTTTTAACAGTCTGGGTTTCCGTAAAACATCATACTGTTCCCTTTCAAACCAGTCAGTGGAATTGTTCTGCCCTTCCCTGAAGGCTTTCCTTGTGTGTTAATTCAAGGCTGCTGATGGTCTTGGATATGTTTTGTGCCTCCAAGTGCAACCACATCAAATCTGCCTCAATTCCTCATCTCAAAACATATTGCACGTGGGGTGGCATCAGTGACAGCTATATTTCACACACAGTATGAAGTAATCACACAGAGTCTGGCTGAATGCAGGAGTGCTACACAGTAACATCTCACATTTGGTGCTCTGTTAATGGGTGCCTGGCGTACATCTGATGCAAATATACACAATCTGCTGCTTTTACAGCAGAAAAGACCAATGTAAGCCAAAGAAATATGCTTCTAATGGGGCTGGAACGATGAATCCCTGTGTTGACTATGTGTTGATTTGTGTGGAGTTTTCTTCTGAAACACAAGAGTAATCAGGACTCTCAGTCACTGATACCAATCAACAATCAGACAATGCTAAAATAAATGAATACTTACACTACTGTCCCATTGTTTTAAGTTCGGGAGCACCAGGATGCTTTTATTGTGCTTCTTCAGTTCTACACAGCATGTAAAGCACCTTTTTTATTAGGTCCAATATGTGTAAAGAATTACAGCACTTTTAATTGTCAGGTTCAGTCTCTGATCATTAAAAAAAATGTGATAAAAACTCATTTTTACCATGTGCCACTATAATTGGAGATGATTACTGGAACACTGCTAGGCACATTGCATGCAAATCAACTGTATCCATACTGTATTGAAATAAGCAACCTAATCGATTACATCTTTCCATTAATGGATAGATACAAGAAATAATGTAAAAAAAAAAAAAAAAAGGATGTTTATGGAACAACCTCAGCAGCAACCTCATTTCCCCTCTCGTCTATTCCAACCACATCACCAGTATACTAATCACCGGCCTGATCATCTGTCATCATCTACACCCATTTCTCACTGGTTCATGTCTTAAGTTAGATGTGTTTTTTTTTTAAGCTTGAATGATCCATAGGTCACTAACAAAGTGGTCCGAAAAAGAAACGGTGGATTAACAAAGAAAAAAAATGGTTAGGTACAGTTCTTACCAAAAATGAGAGAACTATTCCTCAAGACTATATTAAAACATATAAGCTCTTTGGAAGCAAAATATTTTTTTAAAAATGAGAGGTGGCTCAAAACTTTTGCACTGTCCTGTACTTATTCAAGCAAGAATACAAATGAGCTTAGAATTTGATGAAACGGTACACAGATGAACATATGTGGCTTAAAATGCTTAAAAATATACTGTATAATGCCATAATAACCTTGATATAAAATCGTGACGCATGAACTAGCAATAAACACTTAGTTGCTTACTTACAGTAGTTATGTAATCTTGAGCAGTGGCGTACGAATTATCCAATACCCATAGAAAATGATTACAATTTCAAAATCACATTCAACAGTATGGTCATTCTATTCTGTTTAGTACTTTTTTCAAAATTGTTCAAAACGGTGCTGTAAATGAGTTCAGCTTGTGTAAAAAGATAAATAAATAAATAAAAAGACTTTGAATACTACTTACAGAGAGAATATATTTTATCTCTAATAACTGATCTTTGTGTTTTATGTTTAAAATCAGACACAAGTGACCAGACAGTAATTTTTAAATTACCAAGAATAGCAGGCGGTAGTATATTTTGTGTGTTCAAGTCAAACTGGGATTTTGATAGTATGCAGAATAACAAAAAAAGTTATCTACTGTATATAATCCCCTGCTACATTAATGATCTTATCCCAGTGTTTCACTAGTGCTTGGATACCATCGAGGTAAAAACGTTTTTCTCAGTAACCCAGGGACATGATCGGACTGTCTGTTTCTTATTTGAAATACTGACCTCCCAGGAACTCCTTTAATGCCCCAAACATGTAGAAATGGCTTGAAGTGAGGTCAGGACTGTACGCGGGATGTGACAATAACTCCTAGTTGAGTTCCTATAATGTGCAAGCGATGTTCGTGTTTACAGTTCAAGAGTCCCTTCTTCACGTTCTGCATCTCTTCCGCAAGTTGGTGACAAGTCTTCTGTCGATTTTCAAGGTTTAGGTGTTCTACTTACTGAATGTTAATGTGAACGACTTGGCTCTAAGCCACCTCGGTGGGGATCATCATTCACGGATATATAGCCTTCTTTAAAACGTTTGCATCATTCACATGTTTCCTCATCGGTTTTATGAGAAATCTTGGACTTGGAAATACCTGGTATTATAGAGCTGTATTACATACCCCTGGAAAATATTATGTAAGGAGCTGTGGTTCCAGGGTGCATCAGCTTTTGGAGACACCCCGACTGTGCCCTCCATATGCTCCTGCACACTTAATGTTGGCCTAATGCGTTGATTTGGACTCTCCTCAACACCTCTTGGCATGACAGCACAGTCAGACAGGCTGGACTGTTGCTGACTGCCAACATTCACTATCACTAGTCATGTTGCCCTGCTTTTAATCATAGGCACTTATGCCACGGTTTCGCGCTCCGTCCATAATTAACAGTACACATGAAAGGTTTGTAAGAGAGCAGCTGCATTTCCACTTTAACAATGAATTAACACCCCTCTATTTATAAACCTAATTACTTGTGTTCTTCGAAGAAGAAGTTTTCTGCATGAGAAGCGTGTGACCATACTGTGAAATGCAATCGTCTCAGGATTAAATCGGAACAAAAAAACGATATACTTTTCAAGATATCATCGTTCTCCTTCATGACCGATATTACTCTCATTATCGAGGATGTGCCAAAAGAAATCGAGGTCCATTTTTGTGGAGGCTGATATAATGAAAATGTATTACTAATTGGCTTAGGCACAAGCCAGATCTTTTTAAGTGCAGTCGAAATGTTCTTCTATATTGTGTCGGTACAATACTGTCATCATGTCACTTTAAATATAAATGTCATCAAACTGCTCGCAATCGAAATCTTCCTGAATTCATCATTCATAACAAATAAAATCAAACAACTTAATCATGGCTGCTGAATGCGAATAAGAAGGACAGCACGTCATCGAACGGAGAACATCATTTCATTTATAGAATCCATAAAACGTTGAGTAAAGCTAATAAAATAGCGCACTCGCCAAGTCCAGATTCATTGCCGTCCGGTGAAATGAGGAATCAATCAATATATATATTTATGCTTTCCTTGAGTGGTTACACATAAGCGAACGTGATTTATATACGTACTGAGTGCCTGGCAGTAATTCCTACCACTAAGAATATCATAACATGTCCACAGGTCTGAACGAGGTGCTGATTTACAGTAATTGGATAGTGCAGCTGTGACCCTTGATAATATCCGCATTCTAACCCAACCTTGTTTAATACTCTATTCGCGCCTCTCCTTACCTGCGTACTGATAATGGCCATGAAAATACGGAGAAGAATTTCTCTGTATATAACACCTTGATCTTTATCTTATCCATCCATCCAGCTAGAAACCGCTGCAGTCCAACTAGGGAGCGTGGAGGCCAGTGGTGATCATTGAATTTATTCCCGTTTCCACATTAGCCTAATTTGCACGTCTTTAGACTGTGGGAGGAAAACGGAGTACCCGGGGGAAACCCACCAAGCACAGGGAGAACATGCAAACTCCATGCAAACAGACCCATAGGCAGGAATTGAACCCAGTACCCTGGAGGTGCAAGGCTACAGTGCTAACCACTAAGCCACTGCGCCGTCGATCTTAATCATATGCCACGAAAAAGTATTGTTCACATATTGTCCAAGTATTTGGGAAAATCTAGCAAAAAGTAGATCTGGAAATATTACTGCACTTTTACAGGCCAGTTCAGAGGTGCTGGCCTTTATAAAACATAAAGGCATGTCTCATAAAGCCATTTCATAAGATGAGCGCTCTCTCTATCTCTCTCTCTCTCTTTCAAAAGCAATGGTTAACCATAATAAAATTCATTCCTATGTGGAGCTGGTATTAAGATTTTAATTACATCTACTGTTAAAGAAAAAAAAAACCTCTTGACTCAGTGTGAACAAGCTGTGTCCATCTTTTTAAACTGAAGTGCTGCCAGTAAGTTTCTGCTTCTGTAGCATGATTGCGTCCATGGTGCGCTTCTGATCACGACAGATAGTAAAACCAAACCATCATTAAATCCGATATTAATGATTGAAATAATGTGGCACAACCACGACCATGGAAACTTGGACCTTGGAAAGGTCAAAGAAGCAACCAAGAAGGAGCTGCAGTGATGTACAGGAGAAGCTATGTAAGAGGACAATCAGTTTATGGAAGAGTGGCAGAAATAAAAGTTATTACCGGTCATTGGAAGTTCATAAAAGGAGTCTTGAAAGCATCGAAAAATGTAGAAAACATTCTCTGGTCTGATGAAACCAAAGTTGAACTTTTTGGTCATTGCACAAAGTACTACGTTTGATGGAAACCCAACACTGTTTATTACCCAGAGAATATCATCCATGCAGTGAAGCATGGTGGTGGTTGAATCAGCTTGTGGAAATGCTTGTCATGGCTCAGAGTTGACGGCATAATGGATGATACAGGCAAATATGCCAGAAAACTTTCAGCTGTTATTATAACCAAACCCAAACTGGGGAATACAGACAGTATGCAACCAACAAATGTTTGTTTTTTGCACATTGTTTGATTAACCTTTATGTCATATTAAGATAAAAATGCACCTTTAAATGACAGACATATTGTGTAAATCAAACAGTAAAGTAACATTTTAAGTTTAAGCATCATTTAAAGTTCATTTTACTTCCAGGTTGCAACAGCCTAAAATACAGACATTTCAAAGCATGTGAATACAAGGTGGTATCAAAAAGTTTCAAGACTAGTTTTGCAACACGCCAACAGATGGCAGCACAAGTCTACAAGCACAGTCACAGGGAGCACCAACCTTCATAAGTCAGTGTGCCAAAAGACATCGTCCTGTGTACATCAGGAACTGTGCAACTGGTACTATTCTGACCATGTGCATTACCACATCTGCTATTTCATCATGAACAGCAAGTTGGAACAAAGAGTGAACATGATTCGTCAAGTTTACGGTGATGATGCATCAAGTCGTTCAAGGTGTTTTGAGTGGCTTTTGTGCTTTCAGAGAGTCACCAGGATACGACCATTTGGCAACTTCTGCATGATGATCATCTGAGAACAATCCACAACATTGCTGCCACTGTTGATGTGTCATATGGAACAGTCCAGGCAATCCTCACGTGTGATTTAAACATGTTGCCGCCAAGTTCGTCCCCAGGCTGCTGAAGAAAGGACATCATGGATGACCCGTCCCTCATGTCGAGGATTACGAAACTCGGGTGTATGGGTACGACCTTGAGACGAAGCAACAGGCTTCACAATAGAAGAGCCCATTATCTCCAAGAACGAAAAAGGTGAGGCAGGTCCATGAGTGCAGGCTCATCGACATTCGCTGAATTGTACATCGAGAAATCGTCCACAGGGCCAGACCAGACCATCAATAGCGACAGGTATTGACAGGTTTTAAGGCGTCTAAGGGAGGACGTGCATCGAAAAATCTTGAAACGTTCTGATACCAACTCATAGTTATGCAAGGCACCGTGTTAATATGTAAAAATATACACTTCACAGCCTTGTGTCTATCCTTGTGCACTTTAGTATTCAGGACTTGGTGAATCCCAGTGATGAATAATCCTTCGTGGTACATGCAGTAACATCTCCATAATGCCCTATCAAGGTTAGCGTTTGTCCTGTGCACCTAACAGGAAGGCAGCTCACCTCTATCATGCTCCATGACTGGTTTTGGAATTAAATAATGACGCATAGGTTATTTATAGGGCAGCTGATGAAAATTTTAAGCACTGCTGCAGGCACAAGAGTGGTCTGATAAAGCTCTAGCGCAGCATACAGCATCAACCATGATTGAGAGACATGGAGAACTGTAACACGGCCAGACGTGGAGCTCACCCGTGGAGCACCTGCATGGTTTATGAGCCCGAGACAACATGACGAAGTGAGATTGTGTTGTCATTTCACTGTGACAGCTCCAGCTCTGTTGCATGCCCATTTGTATCCAAGTGATGCCGCTTAATGACCGGTTTGGTTAGTATGCCTTATAATAGGTCTAAATTACATAGGAGGTTGTTTAATGGGAGTCATTTTTAGTCTGGAATTAGTCTCCTACATGGTCTGCAACCATGTTAAGTAAGCCCATGCATTGTTCTCTGTCCGTATTGTCCTGTATCGCTGATGCCTTTCTACGCTTCCATCCATATAAAGGGATCTGCTATTAATAGGCAGCGGGGCTCACGCACCGGTTCCGAAATGACTTATCGAAGTGCTTTATACTGTATAGCCTCCCTCAGTGTCATGTTCTTGCGTTAATTACTATCCCGGATGAATAGAACAAAAGCATGGTCTTTTCCCCCCCCACGCTGTTCAGCGTGGTAGTGAAGAGGGTGACACAGTTCAGTAGAGGGAAGGCCCTTGTGCTGAATAGGACCTCTGTAGGGCTTAGTAAAGTAAAGATCAGGGAGAGCAGAGAGATTGAAGACACGCTTTGTCTGCGGCTTTGTGTGCCCTGTTTGTTTATTGCGAGCTGGTCACATGTGCGTCGCTGGACTTATAGTCTTACAGGACAGAATCCATATACAGTGTCTGGATGGAAATTCCTTTATGAGCTTTATAATCTGGAATGCATGAGAAATTTGGCACGAGAGCAAAAGCGGATTAGCTTTGATGATAGTGAGCGAGATTTTAAAAAAAAATTGTAGTGCAATTAAATAAATAAATTTGTGAAATTAATTAGATCATTTAAAGAATTAAATTAATTGCATTTTAAGAGGAAAAGAAACTGAGCAGAAAGCAAACATTCAGACTTTTTTATCTAATGGGAATTGTTTTCTTCTGCAGCCAGGAGCTTCTCAAGCTGAATTTTTTTTTTTAAGTAATCTCATTCCACCTCGCTCTTTGTTTCGATCATACTTGTTTCTAACCGGTTTTAATTATGAGAGTCTGCGAGCCTTATCTTATGACATAATCCGTGCTCCTCCCCTGGGAGCATGGCAGGCTCGCTTTAAGGAAAGTGCACTGACATGTGCGTTCTTAGCTAGGGCACCACAGTGCGCTTCATACAGCAGGAGCGAAGGCAGTCTAGAGAAGCTCTCATAGGAAGTTGTTTTTTGAAGCTGGTAAGTACTATTTTCATTATTTTTTCTTTTCTTAAATCTTGCCTTTGGCTAAAGACTGCACTGGAAGAGGAGGAAGTGTAGACCGGCAATACTACATTATGTATTCTACCATAATCTGGGATGGTTAAGAAAGATTTCTGCTACTAAGATTTATTTGACACTACTAAGATGCTTCGCCTTCCAAAGGTAACGCAGGTGAAAATGTAACCGCATGCATGCTGTATAGTCTGTAATAAATTATGCAAATATTATATTTTCTGAGAACAGTTTGTTTCTTGGGACTGTCCAATAATAAACCCCTAAATAACTTTTCTGCTTCAGTTTCCATGAAAATGCCCTTACAAGGAGAAAAGTTTCTGAGTATCTGTATTCGTATTCCCAGGACAGTGCAGTGGGAACTTGGCTCCATTTAGTGGAAAAACAAAAGTTTTTTCATTTGTTTGTTTGTTTGTTTTTTTTGTTTGACGGAGATTGATTAATGATTAGTGCTGCATAAGATTTATGGATTTTCTGCTCTTTAGATTATGCAGAATATGTGGTATGAATTAGGCTGACTCACTGTTACAAATGCATGGAATGAATTCTTCAATGACAGTAAAGCACGAGGCGTGTGAATGTGTACTCGGTATGCTCTGCCACCTGCTAGCTTTACTGCCTGCCATCACTAATGGAGTTTAGTTAAGGTCAAAGATTGCTGTAAGCAAAGGCATCTCTGGATTAAGCTTCAGTGTTTTTATTCCCCCCCTTAAAAACCTAAAATGCAACTGCCTGATTTTAATCCTCTTTTACATCCTTCTGCAGTTCACTTATTGTTAGTGCATGCACCGTCATTTCATTTGGGTGCATACAGTACCTTTAAGAAATATTCAACCACTTTGAACATTTTTAGTTTTTGTAGTGTTACAATGTAGAATGAACAGAGATTTCTATGGAAATACAGTATGATAGGCATTCAACTCAAAACAGAACGTTTTTAGCTCATAAGAGTAATTATGAGAGTAAAAACTACCTTTACTTGTCTATATAATCCCCTGCTACACTAATGCAGTTCCTGGGTTTTTACTAATGCGTGAATACCAAGTTTTCTCAATACGGCAGAGTCATGTTCGGACTTCCTGCTTCACGTTTGAAACGTTGGCCTCCCAGGAACTCCTTTAATGGCCCGAACATGTGGCTTAGAGTGAGGACAGGACTGTACAGGGGGTGTATTTTGTAATTTGTTGTCCCAGTTTGACCTGAACGTCTTTGTATATATATACACACAGTATATGGAGTAAAAAATAAGTTGTATGATGAGCTTTTTGGACTGAGTGCAACAAAATGAAGACTGCTCACCAGTAAACTCTATGTGAAGCTACATGGAGGCATAACTTGTTGGATCGTGGTGAAACGTCTAGAGTTTTTATTTATTTATTTTTTAAGTTTGACATTTCGGTCTATTTAGTATATGCCAGCATATTTAGTATCACTCGCTCACTCACTCATCGTCTATATCGTTTTATCCTGTATGCAGGGTCATGGTTGCCTGTCCCAGGAGACTTAGGGCATGAGGCAGGGTACACGCTGGACAGGGTGCCAATCCATCGGAGGACATTCACACGCTCATTTACACACTAGAGGAAATTTGGCAACACCAATTAGCTTAATCTGCATGTCTTTGGACTGTGGGAGGAAACCAGAGTGCCCGGAGGAAACCCACCAATCACAGGGAGAACACGGAACCTGGAGGTCCAAGTCGACAGTGCTAATCACTAAGCCACTGTGCCACCTGCATATTTGGTTTTTGCCAGCTCAATGTATATTAACAGTTTGATTTTTGTTCCAAATTTAAAAAAAAAACTAATAAAAATTGTTAATCCATGTTGATCCACACATTTCTTTTTTCATGTTAATTATGTGGAATCTTATTGATCCTGGATTTTTCCTAAGTATGGAAATTAGTCTCAATGTTTACTAGCAAGGTCAGAATTCATTCCACGCCACCACCAGCAAGTACGTGTGGGTGTGTGTTATGAGAGAGGCTCCATTAATTTGTTGCTTCAGTGAATTCAGGGTTTTTGGTGACAGCTGAGTTTTCGTGACCTGCACATTCACACATTCACTTTGCATAGAGTTGTGTAGTTGTGGACACACTTTCCAAAAATCTGCACTTTTCATCATACTTTTCCTTAGCTTTTAATTATGGAATGAGCAAGAGATTATTTGTGATCTTTGGTATGATTTAGTTCTTTTTGATGCAGGAGAGAAAGAATAATGACTCAAGACTAACTGTCTCTTGTGTGTCCGTGTGATAACTCGGTCCTCTCATTGTTGAAGACGACAGAACAGCTCAGCTCTCTCTGTATCTGTCCCTTTCCTTCATAAGTTATTGGGAAATCAGAAAAGGAACGCAGCAGTTGTCGAAAATCATTCATAGTCCTTCTTTGTATTAGTTGGAGAGGAGCTGTCCAGTGTCTAAGACTCATTTATTCTGAAGGCAGAGGATGTCTTGGCTCTGGTGTTTTTTGTTGTTTTTTTGCCAATTCTGAAAAGCTTCCTTTTATCCCCTCCCAACATTTTAGAGTATCTTTGCGATTCTGAAGTCTGGTTTTGGCTGACTGGTCAGATAAAGTGCTTGCTGTTAATTCCCCAGAGTTCACCCAGAGTTCTCTTGCTGCATTGTGAAAATAGGCTGCATGGACACTGTGGAGGAGTAGAAAGTGATGCACTTAAATCCTGGACAATCAGTGTCTACATCAGTGATCATAACAGACCTTACTGGTGATGAAAGTTTTGTAGGGAACAATATATGTACAATGATGACTGTGATGTTCTATATAAACAAGGATATACAGAACAGCAAAACAAATTCAGTGGTGGTAAGAGAGGAGAGCAGCTGCCTGCCAAAACCCATATTCAAAACCGGTCATACTGTACTAGCACTTTCACTGATATCACTGATAACGAGGGGTAATTTTAAACAGTACTTTGCCAATTACTTTGCCAATTGCTAAGAAAGTCGTTCCAAATTGCCTCTGAATAGTATTTTCTGTTCATGGCTAACATGAGCTACAAAGCTGACTATAGTCAAACATGAGGCTGAATCCCAATTCCATCTCTAACCCCTGAACAAGGGCACTACTTGGTATGTGTGATAAAGGATTTTACAGCCTAAATAGTGAACTAGCTTTCAATTTTATGCTATTTTGGATTCAACCCTGGGACACTTCCTTAGTTGAGGCTATTCTAACGCACTTGACTACATACAGTAGTACCGGTAAGAATTCTAACTATTTTCACTCCTGATTATCACAAACAATGATGCTAGATTTAAGGGGGCTTGACAAAATATTCTAAATAATTTGAACATATAATGACGTTTTGTCTCGGCGGCACGGTGGTGTAGTGGTTAGCACTGTCGCCTTGCACCTCCAGGGGCTGGGTTCGATTCCCGTCTCTGTGTGCATGGGGTTTGCATGTTCTCCCTGTGCTTGGTGGGTTTCCTCCGGGTACTCCGGTCTCCTCCCACGGTCAAAAGACCTGTAGGTTAGGTTAATTGGCGTTACCAAATTGTGGGACCAAGTAGTGTGTGAATGAGTGTGCATGTGTGTGTGCCCTGTAATGGATTGGCACCCTGTCCAGGGTGTACCCCATCTTGTGTCCTGGGATAGGCACCAGGCTCCCCATGACCCTGAATACAGGATTAAGCCGTAGAGATGATGATGATGATAATGATGATGTTTTGTTGGAATACATTGTGCACTCTATACAATACGTATTAAAAGTATCTTACGATACTAACTAAAATAAATACCAGTTGCTATTGGTGATTTTTAACATTTGTTAGTGGTGGATTTTTTAAATGATATAAATGCTATAACCTAAACATTACAGTGTTCAGTACTGGAAAAGGGAAAAGGTTGCAAAGTTAGACTAATGGAAATGTTGTAATAAAAATGTATCACAATGATGGGCGTATACAGTTTTAGAGCAATACAGACAAGCAAGTTGTTGACCAATTTGTATCAAAAAGAATGTTCAGTGAGTGTACTGTACTTTGAATAGCAACCCGGGGGTGAGCCAAGGACAGTCTTTTGATTAAAGCAACGGTTCTTTTGGTGGGCCTTAAAACATCACAGTGTCCCAGGCTATTATAATATTCAATGCCCAGGAGCTCCTAAATCTGCAGAAAAGAGCTATATTTTATGGTGAAAAGTCACCTGACACCTGACTATCACCCTCCAACATGTAAATTTTGAACATCCTATTCCAGATTTAGTCCCCACTTTGCTGTTATTGGAATGTCCACTCTTGGATGTTGGAATGTGACTCTTGAAATTTTTCCATTCAGCTGCAAGAGCATTAGTGAGGTCAGGCATTGATGTCAGGCGAGGGACGGGCTTGGGCGCCTTCAGCATTCCAGTTGGTCCCAAAGGTATCCAGTGGGGTTGAGGTCATGGCTCAGCGCAGGCCAAAAGTTTTCATCTAGAACCTTCATTGACTTTGTTTTGTGCAAAGGGAAACTCTGTTCCCTCCTGTAGTTAACATTCTCCTATCCTGTAGTTAATCAAAGCAGACATCTTAATAGACCAAAGGTTCCCTCATGTCCAGTGGAGTGAGACCACTTAGTGCTTTGAAGGTCATTAGTAGTATGTTATAATCAGTGATACATTTTACTAACTAACAGAAATAGAATAGAATAGTGGTAAAAATGGGGCTTCTGTGATAACTGGAACTTGCTTATTAAGTTTTCCATACTAGAGGTATTATATTTCATATAAATGTAAGTATACATTTATACATTTATATTATACTCTGATCACCCATAATCCTGCAATGCAAAACATTATGCCCGGTACTGTGTAAGTGAACCTCGGGCCCCTCGGGGCATGACTCCTTGGAGCGTCTGGGGATGTCATGTTGTGTCTGGTTGTTGGTCTATTGGGCTGGCCTTTGGTCCCTGTGGGCATGGAGGCATATACCTGTATAGATTTTTCTGAATCGGGTGGCTATATGGCCTACATACATTGGTTTTGTATATCCAAAACCAAGTGGCTGTATGGTCCACAATTTGGCACACAGCCCCACGAAACATGCATCAAAACTTTCAGCCAGGTCTCCTGAGTGGAATATGCAGCATTTCCGTGTTATGAAATCTGTTTTGATTTCGTGCTTGTTTTTGGTCCAGTTGGAAAACAAGACATGTCATGTCAAAAAGCATAAAAAGCTACTTTGGACTATATTACGGTTTCTACAATGGATACACACTGATTCACCAAAAAAAATAAAAATAAACCAAGAAAAAGAAATAAAAAAACTACCTCTCACTCGCATGCTCATCTTTGGCTAAAACAAAGCTTATATCCCAATGGAGAACTTGGTCTCTTCTTGTTGAAATGGACAAGAACATTAAATGGAGAAGATTGGAGATTGGTCAAACTATTTGAGAGATATCAAGTGTTGCATGGGACCTGACAAAAAAAAAAAAAGATTTTATTACAGTATATTTTATCTATGCATTTCAAACTGCTTTGAACGCTTTTGGAACACTTTGGAAAAACACACATGCCCTGCTAAATAAGAAACAAGTATTATTTAGCACACAGAGAGCTTTTTCCTACCCTAGGTGTGTAAGGTGACAGTGCTCACCACTACACCACATGAGCCGCCCAGTGTCAGGGACAGAATGCAAGAACCAAAAAAGTAATATAGCAGAGGAGCCTCCCCTGGGAAATTTTCTTTGGGGGGGGGCTATGACCGTGACGTCAGTGCCAGCGACATTCGTGGGAAGTCGGCTTGCCCACCGGCGGAACTACTTGGAGCAGGCTGGAGCGAGCGAAGCAACTGCTGGCGGAGCGCCTCGAAAGGAGTCTGTGTGTCCTCAAAAGGAGGAGAGCGAGGAGCATAAACAGCAGAGGCTAGTGTTTCAAAAGCTGGCAGGTCAGATCATCCAACAGATCAATGTGTGCAGGTCCACAAATGATCAAGAAGGGATGCAAGCCCTGCTGGAGATGGGCGCACTGCTCCAGAACCAGCTCACCAAGCTCAACACACAGACTCCAGTCCGCCTCAGTGGAGGCCCTGAATCTGCCCCGAAAGGCATGAGCCAGCTTCTCCGTTGTTCTGCATCAACGAGGTCAGCGAGCTTCCTCTTCCTCCGCCGCCGCCGTCATGCGCCGCCGAGGTCAGCGAGCTTCCGCTTCCTCCGCCGCCGCCGTCATGCGCCGCCGAGGTCAGCGAGCTTCCGCTTCCTCCGCCGCCGCCGTCCTGCGCCGCCGAGGTCAGCGAGCTGCTTCCGCCACTGCTGTCCTGCATCGAGGAGTACAGCGAGCTGCCTCCGCCGCCGCACGGGTTCGAGGACGCCGTGCTCCTGCCGCCGCACGGGTTTGAGGACGCCGTCCTCCTGCCTCCGCACGGGTTCGAGGACGCCGTGCTCCTGCCTCCGCACGTGTTCGAGGACGCCGTGCTCCTGCCTCCGCACGGGTTCGAGGACGCCGTGCTACTGCCTCCGCACGGGTTCGAGGACGCCGTGCTCCTGCATCCGCCGCCACACGGGTTCGAGGACGCCGTGCTCCTGTATCCGTACGGGTTTGAGGACGCCGTGCTCCTGCCGCCGCCTCCGCACGGGTTCGAGGACGCCGTGCTCCTGCCTCCGCACGGGTTCGAGGACGCCGTGCTCCTGCTTCCGCCGCCGCACGGGTTCGAGGACGCCGTGCTCCTGCCGCCGCCTCCGCACGGGTTCGAGGACGCCGTGCCCGCCCCGCCACCCTTCTTCGAGGACTCTTCCTCCGCCGCCGCCGTCATGCGCCACCGAGGTCAGCGAGCTTCCGCTTCCTCCGCCGCCGCCGTCATGCGCCGCCGAGGTCAGCGAGCTTCCGCTTCCTCCGCCGCCGCCGTCCTGCGCCGCCGAGGTCAGCGAGCTGCTTCCGCCACTGCCGTCCTGCATCGAGGAGGACAGCGAGCTGCCTCCGCCACCGCACGGGTTCGAGGACGCCGTGCTCCTGCCTCCGCACGGGTTCGAGGACGCCGTGCT
>JAAGKR010009781.1:0-25256 GCA_011419295.1 Clarias macrocephalus
AAAAAAAAAAGTTTTTCTGTTAAATTTTGGGTCAACAGGATGAACCCACATTTTATTTAAAACAGTTTGGAATTCTTTTGTTTTTTGAGACACCACAGGAGGGTTTAAATATTTTTTCTTTTTAAATTTGTGATAGAGGTCTATGAGGGACCATTTGAAACCTCACTATTGTCCTGCTTCGAAAGGAATCTAGACCCACCCAGAAGATCCCGCCAGCTCCCAGAGAAATACATTTTTGTTTGATTCTGTTTATTTAATAATCTTAAAAATGCTATTTAAACCACCACACGATATTAAAGCAGAGAAGTTGTATCAGCAAAGCAGCTCTTACAGTACATTTATTCGCTCCAAGAAAAGAAAAAAAAATCCTTATCTTTTACCTCTTGATATTATGTCTATTTTACTAAAAACAAATCAGGTTTCTAATGTACGTCATTTTATTTAATTTGTTTAACCTAAACATACCAGTTTAAAACATTATTTTTTATTATTAACTATTAATTAATAACTAATAATAACTAATTTAATTATTATTGTTCCGAATTTTGGTAAAAAGTCTGCCTTTAATTTAAGTACTCTATACACTATACAGATTTTTTTTTTTTTTTAGTATACTACAATTCTTTATTGCTGTCCCAGTCTCACTGAACACTCCTGAAAATATAACGACTTAAAGATAAAAGGTATTTACTACATGGTAATTAGCTTGTGAAAGGGACATAAGGGACAGTTGATTCCACATGGATTTTTAAAGACATCTCGCCACACATACGTATTTCTAAAAAAATTGTAAAAATCAAAATCAGATGTAAAACCCTATTATAGTTCCTGTTGCAGCCTTACGCTATCCTGTGATATCAAATACAAACTGCTGACGAACTGGACAGGTTTCTTCCCTCACTCACCTGTAATATTTACACATTCATCGTAAGACCCTGTCAAACCACCATCGATCCACCAGCCTGGAGCAGTGCTGCCGTGTTCCTTGAACAATTCGGAAAAGAAATTCTTGATTTCACAGTCCAGATAGTTCAGAAGTTTCCCTCCTCGGGCCGAGCAGTCTTCACTCGCCTGTCCCAGTGAGTGTGGCTTTATGACAAATTCGTACAACACGTCCTGAAAAACTGCCTTTTTGACATGTTGGTTGCCTAGTCCATCTTGGGACGTCTTCAGGGACACGGCGTAGACAGATAAGAGAAAAGTCCCTAAAATCCCACAATAAATGCCGAGATGCCTTGAGAAAGGCATTGTGGAAAGAGCAGCAAAATGAGCAAACCTCACTTTCAGTCAAGATTGCGGAGACTGAATAGCAGGTAGCTTCTGTCCATCTTAGGCAAATCGAGGGCAACTCTCTTTGTGAAAACAGTGGAGGTGAGCTAACTTCCTGATTTTCATTAGGAAAATGATAGGAGACACTCAAACTACATGCAAAGTCTGATTTCAGCTGGACTTTGCTTGAAAGCTAGTTTTTTTTGTATGGCGTAGACGGTGCACTACAAAACAAAATAATATATAGACGGAGGTGAAGTGGAGAAAGAAATAGAACAAATGCTTCTGGCTGATTGGTGGCCTACTCGGGCAGAAAGGATGAATTTATAAAAAAAGAAGGAAAATCCTAATTAAATCCAGGCAACAAACAGGATACATTACATTAACACAGCTGATTATTCACATAAACATTCATTGTGTGACACATACAGTAATATGTCAGTGTGTGAGCCTCGTTTATAGGCTGTCAATGTTTTTTTGTGGAGATCCTCCTTTTCTGAGATAAATAAAAAAAAATGTAACTCTGAATTAAGCTCAGACCTTATGAACATTCAGGACGATATCTTATCAGTGTAACAGCATAATTATATTACACTTAAAGATTCAGTTAAAGAAATAAAAGCGATATCATCCCTCTTTTATTCCTAGCTATAGATAACCTTTTCATAAGTCACACATAATTGCTACTAAAATCATTTTTCAAGAAACCCAAAATGTTTTATCACAATTTTTTTTTACATCACAGCAATAGATGACAGATTTACAGTGATAAAATTCATTTACTTGCATTAATTTTTTTATGCATATTATTGACAGGGAGGTTCCAGTGCTTCCTTCTTCTCTTTCACTGTGACGTCAGTGATGCGCACATCTGCGTCAGGAAGTTAAAGTGCCTGCAATTGTTTGTGTCTGTGTGTGTGTGTGTGTGTGTGTGTGTGTGTGTGTGTGTGTGTGTGTGTGTGTGTGTGCGTCCATGTGTGTGTAAAATATGATCCTATTCAATTCAATTCCATTTTATTTATATAGCGCTTTTAACAATGGTTGGAAATAAAGTTTCAGGAAATAAAAAAAATATATGATGGAAATAAAATAGAAACATACAGGAAAAAAAGGTATAGAGTAAAATGACCCTGATGGGTAGAGGGCGAGCAGAGGGTGATGCTGGCCAGGAAAAATTCCAGACTCAACAGGGAACCTTTGCTCATTTGGGTGATATCAAATAGTATGACCAAAAATCAGACATTAGTATATCTGTGTGCGATGAGGTTAAAATTCAGGAAAGGTGACATATCAGGAAAGGTGTTTAAGTTAATATAGAGTCCATTTTCATTTTTGGAGACTTGGGTTAAAATCTGTTCATGAGAATTACAGTCCTAAACTATTAAATAACTGCATTCTTATCCTGACACAAGTTGTACGCAGGGTAAATTCAGATATATAATATTAGGGCAGCTTTGGAATTTAAAATCGATATTCAAACACATTATGTATTTCTGATATCCTCAAAATGGATCCATCCCAAAAAAGAAGGACGGCCTGCTATCTGTCAAAACAGACTACAAAATTACAATTAAATTGTATTCTATAATTTGCGGCAACATGTTTCATATGAATTCTGCCTTTATTTTAATCTCTATACATGATTTTCCTGTAGCATCCTTATCCTTGATGTCATTACATCAAATTTCTTAAAAAAAAAAAAAAAAAATCTCTACATCATCATCATCATCATCATCACATTTACTGAGAGCATTAGACAGTAATAACTAAAACTAAATAAAGTTAATATTTGTTTAGAAAATGTCTCAGAGTCTCATTTTGTGCAGTTCTGCAAGGAAATTGTGAGAAAGTTTTACCTTAGCATATAGTGGAGACTCCTGGAGACTGTCACACTTGCTTTGATTTTACATGCAAAACAGCAGTGGTGTGTTACGCAATGTGAGAGTCTTCACTTACTGGCATACAAGCATATTTAAGTAAAAGCAAATTTAATTAAAAAGATTGTTTAAAAAGTTTGGTACTGACTCAATAATGCAGAATTTATAAAATAAACTTTTACATCAAAAAATTAGTATTGTATGCAATTCTTTATATATTCTAGGTTTATATTACTCAGAGTCTAAAATAGCAATAACATTTCTCACCAATTTCTATAAACAAGTAAATAAACTCAAATAACAATAAAAAAAAAGAAATTCCCCCCTATAAAGAATATTAAGGACTATTTGCAAACGGAGACCCTCCAAGCCAGTTATCAGGAATGGGCAACCCAACGATAAATGAACACCTCATCAGCTACGTTTATATGATCTACAGACCTCTGTAAGCAATAAATGAAACTGGAGTATCCAGAGAAAACCCACCAACATGCCTACTTCACGCACACAGACTTGAGGTGGGAATCCAACCACTCACTCATCATCTATACCACTTAATCCTGTATTCAGGGTCATGGGGGCCCTGGAGCCTATCCCAGGAGACTGAAGGTACAAGGCGGGGTACAGCCTGGACAGATGCTAATCCAGGGCACACACATATAGACATTCACACACTACGGCCAATTTGGGAACGTCAATTAACCTAACTTACAGTACATGTCTTTGAACTGTGGGAGGAAACCCACCAAGCACGGGGAGAACATGCAAACTCCATGCACACAGAGACGGGAATCGGATTGAACGCGGACCCTGGAGGTGCATGGCAACAGTGCTAACCACTACACCACCGTACCGCCTGGAATCGAACCAGGGCCATGGAATTACTTTACAGAACCATTAATAAACTAATTTTATACATTTTAAAACTAAATAAATTTTTCTTGTGCCTTCTGAGGTGTCCATACGTGTGTGTGTGTGTGTGTGTGTGTGTGTGTCTGATAGACTGGAACCCCATCCAGGGTGTTCCCCACCTCGTCTTTGTCTTCTGGGATGATATCTTTTATATATTCTTTGTTTTTTTTTTGTTTTTTTTGCTGTTGTTGAAACAACTGATGTTTTAAGAGGTTAGTGAGGATGACATAATTATTAACTAATTAAGCCCTGATGCTTAAAAAACATACAACTGTAGGAGGGTGTACTTTCTTTTTCACGTGACTATATCAGGGCTTACATTGTTATAAATAATATGGCAAAGAGACAAAGTGCATTATTAGTTAGTTAGTTTAATCGCACATATTTCATGTAGTAATAAGTGACACTGATCTATATTCTGAAGTGAAAACGCAGGCCTACATGCGTCCTTAAAACATCGCGAGAGTTCGCGAGAGTTGCGTGCAGTCACGTGGACACGCCTCCGGTGTTTACAGCGTGAATGGCCATGGCGGGACAGCTCAAGGTAAAACAGCATGCCGCAATAAACACAACCATAATGCTAAAGCAATACCAAAAAGTCCTACAAATACGTTTATGTTCAGTTGAATCACTAAACAGCTGGACGTGTTTAACTCATGGATTAAGATTAGACATGACATGAGTTTTATGGTGCATCTTTTTTCCCTTCTGTCTTGTATTAATTCATCTCACGATTTCCATAATTCCGAGGCTATTATCTGTGACTTCTGACAACATTTAAAAATACGCGCACACATTACTGACGTTCTCCTGCCATGTGATTGCCTCTGCCTTGTGCGCATGCGCAGCGATGCGCGTATCTCTCGATACTACTAGACTTGTGCCAGGGCGATATCCGAGTCAGCACTGTGTACAAATCAGAACACTTGTAGAATATTCTGAGGTAATCCCGATTAAGTCCGTATAATCCTGATGAATCATTCATATTAGTAATGAAAGTAATAAGGTTTAAGTCCTTTTTATATTGCACATGCGGCGTGTCCGGCATTCAGAGTCATCCAGAGTGCGTTCCTGTCTCACGGCCAGTGTTCCCAGGACGGACTCTGTGTTCGGCCAGAATACAGGACTCACTGACGATATAATGACACTATTAAGATGTACATGGGGCGTTCAAGTCAAACCGGGACTTTTGATTGAAGTTTTCTCAGTACGCCAGAGTTATGATCGAGCTGCCTGCTTCACGTCTGAAACGCTGGCCTCCCAGGAACTCCATTAATCTTCCAGACATGTGGAAATGGCTTGGAGCGAGATCAGGACCGTACGGGGGACGTGGCGATAACTCCCAGCCGAGTTCCTGTAATGTGCATGTGGTGCTGGTGAATGAGTGTGTGCACAGTTCCCACAGACAGATGCATCTCTTTTGCAAGTTGGTGACAGTCAATTTTCAAAAATCAGGTGGTCCACTCACTGAATGTTCACAGAAATGATCGCAGGGGACTTCGAGCCACCTCGGCCGGGATCGTCATTCACGGATGTACGGCTTTGCACCATGTTAGCGGCTAAGAGTCTCATCACCGTACTGTGGTTGAAGGCTTCTTTATACAGTATGTTTGTCGGTTTCATACCTTCACTCACAAGTTTGACTTGAATTGCCCTCCTAGAAAGGAATCCTTCTTTAGGTCAAAATTAAATCTCATTCTTTCCAGTTTAGTCATACTTCTTTGTTTCCACCCCAGAAGCGTCTGAAGGATGCAGTAAAGATCCTGGGATGTGGCAGCACCTTATTCCTAGGATACCTTACTGTGTCTGGGGACGAGCGTTTCTATGCTACTACCCTCATGCCCGTGCTGCAAAGCCTTGTGGGAGCAGAAACGGCTCACGTCATGGCCGTGCGCTTACTCAGCCTAGGCCTGTTGCCGAGGAGTCGCTACCAGGATCCTGAATCACTGGTGGGTGTGCGAAAAAAACGTATACATCTCTTGTAACATCAATACAATGTGTTTTATTATTGTCGATTGCTATAATCATTGAAAATTACATGGGTTAGACTAGCTGATGTATATTTAACAGCGTAATAATTGGATTATTGTTTCTTTCCCAAAACTTTGACATGCATGATGTGACAGTGTACTATGCCTTAGCAATATTAATCAAATCTGATATGTTATTTGTTTGGTAAACCAGGCGGTAAATGTAATGGGACGGAGGTTCAGGAATCCTGTTGGGATGGCAGCAGGGTTTGATAAGCATGGAGAGGCAGTGGATGCTCTGTATCGGCTGGGCTTTGGCTTTGTCGAGGTCGGCACGATCACCCCAAAACCACAGGAGGGGAATCCCAAACCCCGTGTGTTCAGACTTGTGGCTGACCAGGCAGTTGTAAACAGGTATGAGGCAGGTATTTGGGCATTACAGCACATTCTATTTGCTTCCTGCTGCTTGGCCTGCCACATTGCAAGTGTTCACCTGTTTCTGATCATCCGAAACACAGTCAGTCAACCAAAACAAGCTTGCTCTAATCCTGGTGATACACCGGAGCTGTTAACTTAAACCTGATTAGTCAGAAGGGGTTGATTAACTCTGACATTAGTACAAGCTGTAAATTAAACCACATGTATTATATTAATGCACTCATTCTAATAGGCCTTTGTTTATTGTGGGTGCTACGTGTAACATTTATGGAAGGAGTCTCCAGTGATTCTCTGTCCCCATGAAGTGTGCATTGTTGATTATATTTCTATAACTGCATGCGCTCATGTTTTTCATTTGATCGTACAGACTTTAAAAGATAACGAAAAAAGCTAAAAAGCAGGCGGAAGCATGCCATACGTATCCAAGTAATAGTTCGGGGTAGAATAATGATTAATGCAAAACATTTAAAGTGTAAATAATCTTTGCATGAAGATGTGACCTGCTGCTTGAGAATGCTTGGATTGTGTTCTGCCGCTCCTTCAAGTCGCTTTGGGTAAACACGTGAAAGTGCCAAAAGGCATAATGTTTTGCTGAATTTAAAATGTCATGCTAATGTCATGATGGCAAGAAATTGTCATGAATCTGAAAATCAAACGCGTACAAACACGTCCTGGAGTATGATTAGAGTTAATTATTATGAAAAATTCCTGTCTGTGTGGCTTGTGAGTTCGTGACTAGCTTTGACGAACACAGGACACTACGGTCAGCGACTCCATTCTGGCAAACTCATCAGAGGCGGGTTAAGCGTACGAGCCACCGCTCTTGACGTAAACGTGTGCAGTGTGTATGCACTCCTGGTTTTGAATGGCAAATTCTCTATTTGGCATGCATACTGCATAAGTTTGGAAAAAAGGTGCCCTTAGATGTGACACTCTGGAAATCTGAAGTGACCATGATCGCTTAAAAACACACTTTGTACTTTATTCATGAAGTAAAGTATAGTCTTCATTAGTGGCTCAGTTGTGTGACATCATTAGAAAATTGTTAGCTTACAAAATAAATTGTAAGGTTTGAGAAACAAAACCATTGTGAAATTATAAAAATGGTGAATTAAAAAAAGAAAAATAATACAAAACTATGATTTATTTTTGGGGTGTGTGTGTGTGTGTGTGTGTGTGTGTGTGTGTGTGTGTATGTGTGTGTGTGTGTATGTGTGTGTGTATGTGTGTGTGTATGTGTGTGTGTATGTGTGTGTGTATGTATGTGTGTGTGTATGTGTGTATGTGTGTGTGTGTGTGTGTGTGTGTGTGTGTGTGTGTGTGTGTGTATATATGTGTGTGTGTATATATATGTGTGTGTGTATGTATGTGTGTGTGTGTGTGTGTGTGTGTGTGTGTGTGTGTATATATGTGTGTATGTATGTTTGATCAACCAGTTATACTAAGCAGGTGGTAATGATCAGTTTCTTATGTACATTGAAATACAGTCACTAACTGAAACAGAAACAGCTTATAACTGCGTGAGGAACAGCCAAACTCTGCTACTAAAGTAAGGTTGTGGAAGACAGGCAAACACCATGTCACATGTCAAACACCATGGCAAGACTGAGCAGAGTAACAAGGTACAGTAGGTAGTTAGAAGGTAGTTATACTGCATCAGCAAGGTCTCTCTCAGGCAACAATTTCAAAGCAGACTGGGCTTTTCAAGCTATTTTGAAGAAGCACAAAGAAACAGGCAATGTTGAGGACCATAGATGCAGTGAAACAGGTAGTTGTTATTTTAAGACATGAAGGTCAGCTGATCTGGAACAATTCCTGAAGGAACAGTATTGTCTTGTGCAAAACCCATCAAGCACGCAGGAAAGACGTATATGTGTGTGCGCGTGTGCGGATGTGCACGTGCGTGTGTGTGTGTGTGCTTGTATACTTGTGTGTACTAGTTGTGTCCACAAATTTAATTGCACGCTCATAAGTGCTTTTTAAAAAATATACACCACCACCTGTTTCATTTTGGAATTAACAAAAGATTTTGTGCAGAATAAAGGTGTGAGATGGTGTTTATTAAGTAGATTTCACTCTCACATTCACACTCATAAGCGTGTATTAAAATGTACAGTACCATTTGTTGAATTTAGATATTTTTCTTATTCTGTACCGGCTACAATGCGTCCAATGCAATCTGTGGAAATAAAAGTAAAAAAAATAATAAATAAAGTACCTTCTCTTCCCCTGGGCTGAGGAAACAAAGCTCAGCCAAGTCCACCTGTGAAAACTTAAAATTCGTTCAGTAGTTTTTAACGTGATTCGTGCACAAACAAACAGAAAGGACACAAGACAAAATCTTACGTTCTCCCAAATAAATTTTTTTTTGCAAATATCTTATATGACACACCAACTTTACAGTGATGCAGGAATCGAACGCTGTGACCTGGAGGTGCAAGGCGACGGTGCTAACCACAAAGCCACCATGTCCCACCACACACACACATTTTCACACACACTTTCTCGCATAATATTTCTCTCTCTCTCACACACACACACACACACACACACACACACACACACACACACACACACACACACACACACACACACACACACACACTAATGTCCGGCCTGACATTAAATATGGCCTTTAGCTTTACAGTTTATTTGCCTCGACTCAAATTGGTGGGGAAAATAAGATATTTGCATTCTATTAGTTGCTACGGAAACCAGTGATTGATGAATCTTAACGACTGTGGAAGGTGTTTGCTTTGCGAAAAATTCAACAGCTATTAAAAATATTATCACGCTGTTCAGGCTGAAAGGAAAGGAAATGACGCCAACCAGTTTATAGATTAATACGCCATACAGTTTGATAAAGTCCAGAGTCAGATGTGTTCAGTGATTACGCAGAGGCTTTATGAGCAGAAATGTTTTACCTGACAAATACTCAGCTTAAATGCAAACATTCCTTGATTTTAGATATGATTCACAAAGAGTGTTGTTTTTATTTCTTTTATTTTGTATCCATGATGATCCAAAGTTGTGTATTCACACATATTTTTGCTTATATTGGATTATTTATATTATATCGTTTGATATTTTTATTTTATTTTAGACACAATATGGCTTTGAACATAAAAGCAGAGTGTGTGTGATTGTGTGTGTGATTGTGTGTGTGATTGTGTGTGTGATTTTGTGTGTGATTGTGTGTGTGATTGTGTGTGTGATTGTGTGTGTGATTGTGTGTGTCTGTGTGTGTCTGTGTGTGTCTGTGTGTGTCTGTGTGTGTCTGTGTGTGTGAGCGTGTGTGAGCGTGTGTGAGCGTGTGTGAGCGTGTGTGAGCGTGTGTGAGCGCGTGTGAGCGCGTGTGAGCGCGTGTGTGTGCGTGTGAGTGCGAGTGCGTGTGCGTGTGAGTGCGTGTGAGTGCGTGTGCGCGCGTGTGCGCGCGTGTGTGCGTGAGTGTCTGTGTGTGTGCGTGAGTGTCTGTGTGTGTGCGTGAGTGTCTGTGTGTGTGCGTGAGTGTCTGTGTGTGTGCGTGCGTGTCTGTGTGTGTGCGTGCGTGTCTGTGTGCGTGCGTGTCTGTGTGCGTGCGTGTGAGTGTGGGTGCGTGTGAGTGTGGGTGCGTGTGTGTGCGTGTGTGTGCGTGTGAGTGTGTGTGTCTGTGTGATTGTGTGCGTGTGTGAGTGTGTGCGAGTGTGCGTGCGTGTCTGTGTGCGTGCGTGTCTGTGTGCGTGCGTGTCTGTGTGCGTGCGTGTCTGTGTGCGTGCGTGTCTGTGTGTGTGATTGTGTGTGATTGTGTGTGTGAGTGTGTGAGTGTGTGAGTGTGTGTGTGAGTGTGTGTGTGAGTGTGAGTGTGAGTGTGTGGGTGAGTGTGTGGGTGAGTGTGTGGGTGAGTGTGTGGGTGAGTGTGTGGGTGAGTGTGAGTGTGTGGGTGAGTGAGTGTGTGTGTGAGTGTGTGTCTGCCTCTCTTCTGATGGTCACATGATAGCAACAGTGATGGAACAACAGTGTTTTTTTAGAGGAAACACAATACTATACATTGACAGCATAATTTAATTAATTTGTAATAAAAATTATAGATAAATTCTTCTATAAGAGAAACACAATGTCCATCATAGCTGTTATAGAAACGCTAAGGTGTTAGAATCATTACATTAGTAATGTGATAAATCCATTAGAGCTGATAGTACAGAGAATTAATCAACTCCGTTGAGGTACAGTATATAAAACGTACAAATCCTTCCACTAAACTTGTTGCTGTTGTGATAGTAATTTAGTAATTATGACATTAATAATTGTGCATGTATGTGTTTCAGATATGGCTTCAACAGCTGTGGCATTGTCGCTGTTCAGGAGAGATTAAGAGCTAGAGAAGGAGTTCAGTCTGAGCTCACAAAAGGTAAACCTGGGGTATCTTATTACAGACATAAAAACCATAGAGCAGTCACTACTTTGTTTATTATTATTTTAGAAGAAATGTTGCATTTACGGCATATAAGAAGTATTATACAATTTCAGCAGGCAGACCGCTAGGCATCAACCTGGGGAAGAACAAGCAGTCCACTGATGCCGTGGCTGATTACCTGGAAGGAGTGAGGATGCTTGGCCCCCTCGCTGACTACCTGGTTGTGAACGTGAGCAGTCCGAACACGCCAGGCCTCAGAGACCTACAGGGAAAGACAGAACTGCGCCATCTTCTGAGCCAGGTACGGCAGAGCTTGGTTAGCAAATGCAAAATGACTGTCCTTGTCTGTGAAGGATTGACTGGTTTCAAGAACGACGAACTGTGCTACGTTTTGGCTTACGTGATGTGAGCAGAACTGTTTGATACGCAGCCTATATTGCAAACAAAAAAGAAAGAAAAAGGAAATGGACATGAATCAGTCTTTTTATTTTTCTTCTTGTTTTTAATTATTTTTGCTTATTCAGTGTGCAGTGCTAGTGACATCAGAAATTTGCAACAAGAATAACACAAGAAGAAGCAAAAGAAGGCAGGGAGGAGTGTAACAGCATCTGGACTAAAAAAAAAAAAAAAATACAAATTTTCTCGTGCCTTTACTTGAAAGCTCAGTCTGCGTCAAATATATTTTGAACTCCGTCTGGATGTCACGTTTATGTAAAACAAATTCATGACAAAATTTCTGAGTTGACTGTCAGATAAATTAGAATAAACTTGCTGAGTGAACATAGTCTAGTGAGATTTAATACAGTTCAATTCATTTGTAATTCTATAGTGCTTTCATCAGTGATAACAGCACCGCCAGGTGAACTGAACAACACTGATCATCAGTTATACACTTGTAAACTGCTTACATGATCATGGGCACCCAAGTCTCTGTCTACGTCCGAGGGTCGACCTGTCTGGTTTGATCCAGCAGAAAAGCCAGTGCATCACAAATCTGGGAAACAATTGATGCTGCCCATAATAGAACGGCACCAGAACACCCAGTGTACCACAGCCTGTCACGCATGGAGTCCAAGACTGCCAACCTACCCCCCAAACTCCCCAGATCACAATCCCATACCCATGGGATGCACCGGACATGCATGCCCAATCCACGGAGGCCACACCCACAGCACCTAAAGGATCCGCATAAATAGAAATACATAATTTAAGAATATAATATAAATTCATCCCTAATGAGTAAGTCAGAGGTGATGGTGGAAAGGAAACTTGAAGGGAACCAGACTCGAAAGGGAACCCATTCTCATGTGGGTGACCCCAGATTATAAATAGTTTCCTTCTTTACCTGTGTGATAAAACAAACATATATTTCATGGCTACACAATGGAACTTTTTTTACTTTACTGCTTCTGTTTTGATGAAGTTATCGACTGTTAAGTGCAAAAGTGCAGTCCTGAAGCCATCATAACCATCATACTGTAATCCTAAACCACTGTTTCGATTACAAACTCAGGTCCTGAAAGCGAGAGACTGTCTGCAAGAAGCGAATCGGCCACCAGTAATGGTTAAGATCGCTCCAGATCTCTCCCAGCAGGACAAGCAGGACATTGCAGAGGTCATCACCGAGGTCAGTGGAATCTTTGCACTTGAATATTTATAAGGCTGGACGATTTGATAAAAAAAAAAAAAAAAAATCACATTCTGATTATTTTGACACATATTGTGATTTTTACCAGGTGTACACATAACTATTCAATTTATCATTTTGCATTCAGACTTATCTATATCTCGGCTAACACCAAATAGTGCACAAATAGTCCCATTAAACACATGTTTGGCAATAATTATTGATCACCCCAAAAGAATATAAAAATAAACTAATACTTAAATTATTGAAGACTTGACTATGTTTATATTACCTGTAATAAATGGCAGCCGTTTGTGATTAAATAAATACACAGATTTTTATGAAATGAATTGTGTAGCACTAATTACTACTTTGTCATTTTATAAGCTTAATTTTAAACCTATAATCCAGGCTTGCAAATTTTAATAATTCAGTCAATAATTGATTCTTCATAAATTATTAATAGTAACAACGCACTTTTTGTTCTTAGTTTACGCTTTATTTCAACAGTTTGGGTACCATTTAATTAGTATGCGAGAAATTACTGAAGGACAAAAATTGTAAAACAAACATAAAATGGTGGTCGTCCATACAACTTTTGTCTTGGTGTCTTCATAAAAAAAAAAGAAGGCCGCTAAAAATACAATGTCCAATGTTGCACACCACTTAGACTGCATGTGTGCCCTCTTGTGGTGCACAAGTTAATAGATATGCAAGCTACAGAGAAACTTTATTCAAAACAAACATTATTGATCAGTAAACTGTGAATTCGTAACCGCCCAATTAATCGTTAATTTCCCTAATATAACGAATAACACTAGACATTCATTCCAGCATTTTTCGTGGTACTTTATAAAATCCTGTTCGTAAAATGTAAAGCAATTAAATTTGATTAGTTTACTAATTTTCAATAATTGCGCCTCCAATAGTAGTGTCTTCTGTAATTGAAATGACAAATGTTGTTGTGTCTACATGACTGCTTTTTTGGGGTTTTTATGCATCAGCTTGGTGTGGATGGTTTAATTGTCACCAACACCACAGTGTCCAGGCCAGAGACTCTGCAGGACCATAACAAGAACGAGGTGGGAGGTCTGAGCGGACAGCCTCTTAAAGACCTGTCCACTACCACAGTACGGGAAATGTACACCTTAACGAAAGGTAAAAAAAAAAAAAAAAACATTTTAGCTTTTTTTTTTTTATGTAACTTTTATTTAAACTAGGAACCATTAGCTGCACACACACAAATTCACAAATATTCTAATCAATTCAACTGTTTTTCTCCAAGCTGTTTTTAATAACTCTTAACCTCTTTTAGGACATTATGTCTGATATTATCATTATGTGATAAATCCATAGCTTCGTGCTCTTTTTTTTTTATTTTTATTTTTACATGTTTTCCTTTGTGAAAGAACTCTCAATACCAAAAGAAAACTTATTTGAAATGTGGAGAAGTAAGATGCTTTACTGTTTGTCTGGGAGAATATATCAAAATAAATTGCACTCAGTTTGCACTGCGTGAACCTTTTTGATCTGAATTCCTTAAAAAAAAAAATTATTTTAATGAAAACTTCAGATTAAACCATTTTTTAAAAACTTTAAAACAAACATTTACTGCTGTAGGCCTGGTGCCCATAGTCGGTGTAGGTGGAGTGGCTAGCGGACAGGATGCCCTGGATAAGATTCGTGCCGGAGCATCTCTGGTTCAGCTCTACACGGCGCTGGTGTATCAGGGTCCCCCAGTCGTAACCAAGATCAAACGGGAACTCCATGAGCTCTTAACGTAAGTACACATTTCCAGGCCATTTTGTTTTGGCCTGTTTTCATGAAATGTTCTTATTCATGTGTGTCTTTTACAGGGAACAAGGATTCAATAGTGTATCAGAGGCAGTAGGTGCTGATCACAGGATGTCTCATTGTCTGCCACCGTCACACTCATGAGGAGCAACAGTGATTCAGGCTCTGAAGCACAGCTTGTGTGTAACTTGCCAGCTCAGAATGGTGTTGGATGCTGGAGTCAGATGTCTGACACATGAGCATGTGAGCTGAAATGTTCGAACGTGGGCCAGTATGGAATTGAAAACGTTTGGGTATACGAGGTGACGTGATGAAACTCCGGTCAAGTATCAGATGTGCGATCCAAGACAGAGTGCTAACAAAATATACATTAACATAGAACAGAGACTCATTCCTGAACATTAAACAAGCTGATCATGGATCAACGTTTGTAATGGATTTGTGATGCACCTTGTCAGATTTGTATATTTTAATAAGAATATAATAAATGTCATTTAAAAGTACAGTTGAGTTCCATATTTTTTCACAGCTTCTTTGCAGCATCCATAAAGCTATTTCCTGAGAAACTTCCCCCTCTCTCTTTCACTGTGATTTGTCCTTGCAGTCTAGACAAAGTCACACAACAGTGCCGTCAGTTTCGTAATGATGGAGTACCGCATCTCATCCAGGTCCCTTTCTTTTCTTCTCTTAGTTAGAGCAGTTTTGTCAAATAGCCCTCAGTGCTTTATTGAGGAACAATCTCCCTTCCTGAGTCCTGCTTTTGACATTCCCTGGACTGGATTGTCACCAACATAGAAGTTAGTTTTAACATCTAACACCTCAGAGATTTCTTTTTGTTTTTGTTTTTTACCTTGACTCAGCTCTTCCAAAAGCGTCTCTTCTTTTTCTAGCTTCAGGTTAAAGAGGACCTATTATGTAAAATTCACTTTTTAGTACTTTTTGGACATTCAAATAAGGTTCCTATATTTGTGTACAGAGAAAAACTGAGAAAATGTTTTATGTACAGTGCGATGAAAAAAGTATTTCCCCTCTTCGTAAATACAAAATAAAAATACAAAATGCATTAAAATGTGTTTGAAATGATTTCATTTTTTATGGGAAAAAAACTGTCCACATCTACCTGTTCGAATATATATGTTAACCCCCCCCCCCCCCCCCTGCTAAATCATTAATGAACTGTGATTTTTCGAAAGCCAAATTACATTTCACTTGCCACACCCAGGCCTGTCAGACCTGATGAATTAAGAAATTACTTAAATAGAACCTGTCTGACAAAGAGAAGCCTGCTAAAATATCTTAAAAAAAAAAAAAAACAAAAAAAACGTAACATGCTCTAAAGAAATTCAAGAACAGATAAGAAACAAAGTAATCGACATCAGTCTGGAAAGAGTTACAAAGTCATTTCTAAGGCTTTGGGATGCATCCAGGAGCTCATAAAAGAACTTGCCTTAGTTCTTAGTTAAGGTTAGACTGAGCGGAAATGGTATCCATGGGAGAGTTCCAAGGTGACCAAAAAGAATACGAAGGCTTGTCTCACCAAAAAACAGCTGATTGATTATCCCCAATAGTTTGGGCAAATATTCTGGAGAATGATGCGAGATGCTGCAGGTTTGGATTTTTTATTTCTTAATAAATGAAATGATTGTTTAAAAACTGCACAGTTGTTAGCTGATCTAAATCATTTAAGTGCAAAAAACAGACAAATAAAGCAAGTGATGGTACAAATACTTTTTCACAGCACTGTACTTTTGTAATTTTTATTGGCTGCAGTTCCCCTAATGTGACCTCATATAAAACGTTCTCTGGTTGTCTGGTGAGGCGTGGCTCAGCAGTAGCTCATTTACATAGACACTGAAACTGACCTTTTACAAGAGGAGTGAAACTGAGGGAGTTTAACGCATGAAGAAATCTATTATCTAAGGGGTATTTTAGCTGCAGCATTAACAGATACAGTTGGAAGACCTTTAAGACCTATGTTAACTTGTTTAATCATAGTAAAGTATTGGACCTTTAAGGCTTTGGACTACTGTTATGATTCCTCTGTTGAGCCCTCCAGCAAGGCGCTTACCTACAGTATCAACTGCACACTGACGGTGATCATCTTTTAACTTCTGTTACCTCCCTGGATAAGGGCGTATGCCAAATCCCATAAATGTAAGATCAGTAATGAAGAATAAAAATGGATTTTGGTGAATTGGCACAAGAATGGCAATGACCTACAGAGGTAGAAAATATTACATCTTAGCTTTTGTGTTTATTATTTTTTCCCCTCGCTACAGTATGACATTAGCCACCTGAAATGATGCTTTTCGGCTTACGTTGGTTGAAAAAGTTAGTTAATTGAAAGACAAAGAATCGTTTTTTCTTTCAATATATTATTTATTTAAATGTTTCTTTTCACCAGTAATCTGATTGGATGAGAGGCTTTCAAGGTGATAGAGCTTATTCATCTCTATGTATTACAGCACCTTGCCTCCTTAGTAACTGCTTGTAAGTTGTGTGTATTTGCCTCTGAACCATCAGTATTGTTTTGTTCAATGCAAAAGTGAGCTACAAAGCTAACGAGTTTTATTTAGATTAAACCCCAAATAAAGAGGAAATTTAGAAAATCACATACGTTTCTCAAGACTTTCCAACACCTCCACTGTTAATTGTCTGCACCTTTTGGCTACATACAGTAGTACTGCTGAGACTTTAATACTTCTTTCACCTCTGTTAATTATGCTGTCGGTCTCCAGCTCTATGCTAGTTCTGCCAGTTATGGAAGGATAAGTGTTGGCAAAAGAACGATTTAAATAAAACAAACAAAAATGTTGTAAAAGAGGAATGTCACACTTGAGGTTGTGCTATACAGTGTTGGGGGACGTTACTTTTTAAAGTAACTAATTACAGTATAAAATGACTGTCTTCAAAAAGTAATCCGTTACATTACTGCGTTACTTTCTGATAAAAGTAACCAGTTCGAGGACTTTTCCATTGCAGAAAATGAAAACTCCTTTGTGCTTCCTCATGCATGTTGTTTTAGTCAAGACCTTTATAATTATTCTACCATCATCACTCAGCGAAGTTTGGCCCATAATCTGATAACTACTAACAGCCCTGTCTCACCTACGCAGAGGCCACAAGTACGGTTCATCATGATCCACTGCGAGTTTTGGCGCTGTGGTTACGTTTCCATCTTTCCGCACGTCGGTCCTTGCAGGCCTTGCAGAACTTTGTTTGGCACCTTCACTCGCGGCTGCTCACGGTGCCTGACACTGCTTCTCACCGCGAGTCAAACCGCGTAGGTGACATAGGGGTATAACAGCCGGAATAACGGAGAGGGGCGGGGTTTTGGAGACGGGGCTTGTAGGATTACATCAAATACCACTTATTATCCACAGAGAATTATTTGTTTGTTTTATTTAACTAGTTCTTTTGCCAACACCTATCCTTCCATGACTTTGTAACACGTTACACCCAACACTGGTGCTATAGTACTGAATATCAGCATGGCTGTGATAGCTTTAGTACTCGGGATGCCCCCTTGTGTCTGCATTATATCTGCGTTACAGTCTTGCTAATATTCAGAACAACAGCACTCCCTTTTGTGCATTACTGCTTAAACATACCATATTGTACATTACAGTACAGTGTAGTTGTTAGGAAGCTGCTGTCAAATATTTAATGCTTTGAAATCTAGCTGAACAAAATCCAACTCCCCAATCTTTTTTTTTTTTTTTACTTTTCACTTGAGATCACAAATAGCATCAAAACTCACAAAATACAATTTAATTCCTTTTTTTAATTACGCTTTTCCATTCATGCTAAGAGTTGATACAGTCCTAGATCAATTTTTAAATTATAAAAAAGGCTAAGGGTGAATCAACACGATGCGACCACCACCATGCTGCTGTGCGAGTCATTTGAGCTGTGGATCTCATGGTTGTGTCTTTTTGCCTGCTTCTCTGACTAGTGCCCTCTTTACCTGGTCGCATCTACTCTTCTAGTAAAATAAGTGTATTCATACCAGGATCAAGTAGACCTTCATTTGCACACAATTTGACTCCACTGAGCTAATTTTGTGAGTTCTGATGGTAACTGGATGCACCAGAACTAATTTATCAAAAGTATATCAAATTATATGCATTTTATGGAAGACTGTATGAAATCATATATACAGATTTCTATACAAGTCACCATAATCAATCTATAGTACAATGTGGTGTGACGGACTATTGTTTTATTTAAATGTCCTTTTCTTCGTTTCCTATTCATAACATGCAGCTTACTTGTATAAATCATGAATAAAATCTCTACAGGCCACATTTCATTGGTCTCACTCGTTTTCAGCCCAGCATGCATGGACTCATTTTGCTCAAGCGACTAGGTTATTTTAATTGTTTCTATATGAGTCGGTGATTACAGCTGTTGCCATCAGCTCCCTGAAACTAAACAGTACCTAGAAACTGAGGAAGTTTGCAGTTCAAAAACCACAGGTAGCCTGTATTCAGCTGTTTACCACCAACTGTATTTAGATTAAAAGTCTATCTCGGCTTGAAAACGTGAAGATGAAAGTAAACAATAGCCGACTAAATGGTGCAGACGGCCTTTCCCTATTGCCTTGCCAACTGCTTTGTTTCTAAAGAACTAATTTCCATATTTGCCTAGAGAAGGAGTGTGACTGGGTAAAGGCAGCAGCCATTAAGAAATGCTGCAGTGACCAGCTGCATGAAATTAACAACACTGAGCTGTCATTGTTTTAATGAAGAACAAATGAATGTTGGTTAACTTAAACGCTCCTGAATTAATTTTACATTTAAAATACAATTTAAATTTAAACTGTGTTATATAATTAAAAAATGTGTATAAAGTTTCTATTAAATAATTGTAATATAATAAAAATGACCATGTGTGGCTTCAGGGTTCCAAGTCATGTTTCACATTCTGTCTGAAATTGGACAATAAAGTGGCCATCATCCGACATCCTCAGGTATATTTTTTGCTTAGGATCGTCAGCTTCATTATATTTAAAAAGCTTGTTCTAAAAGTCACCTTGAACAGCTTAGTATTTGATCTAATGCCTGCCTATTCAAATCTGTGATTTATGCAAATGGCTAAGCACTTTTTTATTCTACTGGTGTGAACTCTTTTTATATTCTCATGAAGTCAGTCAGCTAGAGAAATACAGCAAGATTTGGTTTTCCTATGGATATATCTATTCAGTTTTAATATTGTATGGCTTTATCCATTTTTTTTTTTTTTTTAGAAAAGCGAATGAGCAAGCGAGGGCTGTACCAATGTATCTAAGCAAAACTATCACTTGTGGGCAGGGTCGATTTCCCGGATCAAGGAGCCACTATCAATATGCAGGAGGCTCCCGGATCCTCAGGGAGAAATGGGATGTCGTTTTCTTTTATTGCGTGAAAGGGCGAAAGTAGACTGAGTGACAAAAGTGAAAAAAATGACAAGTGGAACTAACTTGTTCTATGGACATTCCACAGTGTTAAATGTAGCTCTAAAAAAAACAGATATGTTAATCTGTAATACTGTAAATGAATCATTGGCATCACTGGCAAATTACTATGTTTAAAAAAGTTTTCAAAATTTCTTATCTGTTTGTAATACAAATTGCACTTTACAGTACGTCTCTTCTTTGAAGTTATTAAGACTTGTTAAGTCTCATAAGATATGAAGTATTACAGTACCAATAAAGCCAAAGGCACACTTGCGATCTGAAGTGGCAGATAACTTAATGTTACAAATCTCTGACACTGGGGACTCCTTTCATAAATGATAAATAAACTTCTCCTCATGGAAAGTTTCACCATGTGAAACCTCCTGTTAACGAGTTCGATTCCCGCCTTGGGTCTGTGTGCACGAAGTTTGCATGTTCTCCTAATGACTGGTGGTTTTCCTCCGTGTACCCCGGTTTCCTTCCAAAGTTGAAAAACAGGCAGATTATGTTAATTGGTGTTCCCAAATTGTCCAGGATAAAGATAGAAATTCTTCCCATCATCATTTCTGGGATTTTGTTGCTAACTGAAGGGTTTCTTTTGCCTTTAAACACAGCATTGAACCCGTTATAGTTCCTCATATTTTGAATGTTGTTGCTCATTTGCTTCCAGTCTAGTTCTGAGAAGAAACTCAGAGCCGTCTTTCAATTATGAGTGAAATTCCCCACAAGAAATGTTTGTTTAATATTTTGAGGCAGAAGCCAAGAAAAAAAAATACACCTGATATTAACATATTTTTCTGCAGACACTTTGCATTTATTTATGTATTACATAATTTTTTAATACAGTATTTTTATGTATGTATTTATTTATTTCATTTGAAATTAAATCTTTCATTATTGAATGTTTGTGCAATCAGGTTTGAAATAGTATGTCTGCCATCACCCAGATCAGATGTCAGCACTCCTCGTTCATCTTTTAGTGGACTGTATTGTAAGTATCTGGGCCTGCTATGTGGCTTAATGTAAATGTCATGTATTCAAGCTTTTATCTGGAGCCACAGAGTAGCGCTGTTACACTCCTAACTACAGCAAAATAATAATAATAATTTAAAAAACTGCACCGCATTATATAAGTTAGCTAGCTTCCCAAATGCACTCTGGTGACTTGCCAGATAAGTATTTAGCTTAGATTAGCAATACAGTATGTTTGGGAAGATTCTCAGTCATCCAATAATCCTTAGTTAGCAATAGTATTTAAAAATGGAAACAAGTTCTATAAAAGTTCAAGTTCTCAGTGTGAGAAAATGCTGCTATGTAAATAAGCTAAAATGACATGCAATGACATATGAACAATTTCTAACTTCCTGTATATATTATAAGGAATAGGTGATTTTTCCCCCCTAAATTTTGTAAACCAATAGTCATTTTTGCTTGCTACCAAAATTAGGGTGTAATAGGTGTTTACCATTTAAAAGTGTTAACATTAGAGTTATTTTTTGGTAGCCATGATTGTTAGCACGTGTTACCATTCACACATAGTTTGGCGGCTATACCGACAAAGGGAGACTGAGCTACAGGTACGCACTGGCAGTTACTGGTTGGTACAAACCGTATATGAATTAATTATTTCACTACTTTTAATATTGTCAAAACTTTTTAAGCCAAGGTCAAGAGAAAAGTTAAATGATGAGTTAGCAAAATGAAGAACACTACTGCAGAAAAAGAATATGCAAGCATTGTCAAGGATGTCCAGGCCTGTCTCTTGCCGTTAGCTTCTTTGGGTACAGCCAAACTTTATGGTTTGTCAAACTTTCATGTTTACAAAGTCTCTACAGGCCATATTAAATTGGTCATCATCACATGAATGATGAAATGCAGACTCCATTATCCAGATCAACTTACATAAAAAAAAAAAAAAAAAAATTCTTTATACATCTGAGCAGTTGAAGATTAAGGGTCTTGCTCAAGACTTAGCAACTTAGAATGTTGAATGTGGGACCTTCTGATCAGTAGTCCAATGCCTGAACCACTCAGTGACCCCTTTCTACTGAAAATGTAGATTTATTAAGAATAAAATTGTAAACAAACAGAAAGTACCAGATTTTTTAAAATTCAAAAACAACAAAAAGAAAATGCAAAAATGCCTATTCAGGATTGTTAATTTATTACAATTTTATGGTCCCTCTTTAAATGCAAGGAAACTGTAAGTTTATTTATTCTGTAATTCTTATATCTTTTTTTGAAACAGGTCTTCAGATGAAACTTACGATCCATGCCAGCTTAAGTATGTACTGACATTGAAAAATGTACACATTTTTGTAAACATTTCAAAGATTTACATTTTTATTCAAATTGTTGCATTAAATAGAAACGAGGGTAAAATAAAAGTCTTTCCATGTCAGCATATACAGTAAGCACTCTTATTTTAAAAAATGTAAATATATTTAGCCACAATGACATGAAAACTCCTTGGCCAGTTTAACAAACAGTGTTATAACCAGATGGTCTTCCTAAAATGTACCATATTTTGTCTAAATCTTTGTATAAAACTTAAGTGCCTTGATTAAGGTTAGATATTTAACCAGACTTTAACATACTAGAACATACTTTCTTACTGATGGATTTGCAAAAACAAACAAACAAACAAACAAAAACCATATCAATTCAGTAACTACATATTATAGTATGTACTCTGACAAAGTGAAAGCTTTTTCCACCTCATGACACAAATATTAAGGTAAAACACAGTAAAGATTCTAATCAAAAATTATGTCAGGACAACATATATATATAATATAATATAATATAATAACAACAACAACAACAACAACAACAAAAAAACAATATAGTAAAAACAATGCCTTAAATTTATGTTTTTTTTTTTTTGACTTTTCAAAAGTCAGATAGAAAAAACTCCTGAAAACACTCTGCCATTCTCGTGGTCGGGTGGCCAGGAGTTAAAAAAAAAAATGTAGGTGATGGTGGTGTAAACCTGGGATTGAGTCGAATCATAGAAAAACTATACTAGCTCTTGTCAGAATGTGCTTGTGAACGCTCCCTATGAAAAAGAAGAGACACCCCTTTTCTAAAGCGATGGTCCCTGATGCTGTAGATAATCACGTTACAACAGCTATTCCCTGTCAGGATCCAGAACGCAAAGAAGGAGAAGTTGCACCAGGTGTAGCCGACCACGTTGCCCAGCACAAAGACGGCAATGGGTGAGAATGAAGCGGCAAAAGAGAAGGTGAGAATGCCAATAGTTTTGGCAGCTTTGATGTCAGCAAAGGATGGTCTGTGGGAGCAGGTGCTTGCACTTCCCTCAAGGCCCTCTAGGAGGAGCTTGCGTTTCCGGGTATAGCGGCAGATGCTGGTGAATGACATGACGTTAACAATCAAAGTGCTGCCCAGGAGTGTGAAGTCAAAGGCTGGAAATAGCAGCATTATGTTGGTGTCAGCCGGCAACTGAAGACCCATCAGAAGTGGAACATAGATACACATCCGGCTGCACTCATTGTACTCGAAAGTCAGGCTGTCACTCAAGATTAGGGGCGCCACTGCAAGCAGGAAACTCCCAGTCCATGAGATGAGGATCAAGAGCAAAGTCCGTCGCCGGGTCACAAATGTATCTTTCTGCAACGGCCATAAAATGGCCACACTGCGCTCCACCGTCATCAAGAATATAGTGCTAATAGAGATGAAAGTGCAGCCAGTGAACACTGGGCCGATCACAAGGCAGGGTTGCCAGGCGCTGGACAGTTCTCTTGCTGAGACCATAGATCCACTCTGGTACCACTTAGGAAGAGTGCTGGTTGTCATGATGGAGATCTCAGTGTAAACAGAGAATGGAACCACCAACACACCAACAATCATGTCAGCTATGGCCAGAGATACTTCAAAAGACAGAGGCACAAATAGATTATAGCAGTTTCCTTATGTGAAGGTTTTATGTATTCATAAAGCCATCAGAACAACTGATAAAAATCATCTGAAACAATCAGTATAAATAAATGTTAATTCCCATAAATGTTAGAGAGACTTGATTGAAAGTAATAATGTACAATTACTGTATATTTAACAAACGATATGATTGCTTCAAGATAACAATGAACAATTATTTTGAAGTAACAATTAAGAATTACTTTGAAGTTATAGTGTACTACTTAATTAAAGTAAAATGTACAGTATGATAACTTTAACAAAGTGTGATTGATTTAAAGTAATAATGAACAATTAACGGGCTCTTTTGCAAAATGATATGAAGACCATTCTGTAAGTGGAAGAATGTCATGTACTGTATAATTCTTACATACTGTCACACATTCACATTCCTACATCAGGTGAGTTATCTCTGTAAAAACAGAGATATCTGTTTTTACAAATTGACTCCTTAATTACTTTGAACTAACAAAGAATTATTGCCTTGAAGTAACAATATACAATTACTTTGAAATAATTACTTTGAAGTAACGACTTCACAGTCTTACAATTTGATGTAATAAGATATGATTACTTTTCTGTACTTGTCTGTTTATATGATCTGTGCATGAGATTTTTTTAAATACACAATTTGTGTTTTGAGAAAAAAATTCCTCTGTACTAATCACTATACATCATTGCAAAATACAGTTTTACTAAAAATTACAGAAGATTATTGTACTTGTTGATTTACAGTGGAAATAGTTATGTGATAGCAAATGTCTGATCACTATTTACCGTCCAGTCCTTTTAGAAGGCCATCTTGGTTAAGGTTTCTGATAAAGGGTTAGATGTTCGTTGTCATTTAAGAATGTTTAGTATGTATGTATGTATTTATTTATTTATTTATTTATGTATGTTATGTGGTGCGGCTCTCCAACAGAATGATCACACCGTCAGAAGAAGTGCAGGAAATAGTTGAGGGTCAAGTGAGAGTGCCTCACAGAGAAAGCCCTGGTTTAATTTCGGCGATGTGTGGGATTAATAAGCAAACCCGGTTTGCCCAAATATCTGTTCGAGATCTGCGCCACTTCTGGATTTCCACCTGGCCCCGGCTCAGTGGCTTAATTACCCCCTCTGGTGGCCGAAACTCGACTACCTACTCCACAGCCGTATGCAGGCGAGCCAGAGAGGTGCAATGCATTTATCCTGCAGTGCTCATTTACAGTATATGCAATCTTCACAATGTCCATCAAAAAGGCCAAATGTTGCATTTATGGTGTCCCAGGCAGAGCACTAGAGTGTGTACATACAGTGTGGCAGCACGTCCTCTCAAAGCATGCCACCCTTTTGTTGACGCACAGTGCAACATTTCACCATCCGCATACGGTGAGCAGTGTAGTGTTGTTCCTCCTTTCCATTCATTAAGTGGGGCGATCTGTAGCCGACTACACAGTCCATGGAAACAGAGCCTGAGGCTTCATATCCGGGCCATGATTTAGAGCCTGATTTAGAGCTGGAAGACTTGGGAGAGCCCATTCAGATAGATGTCCCCAGGTTTGGGACGGCCGTGGCGCGGCAAGCCACTGACAGGGTCTCCCCGGTCACTTCCTACCAGCTACGC
>JAAGKR010009782.1:0-25254 GCA_011419295.1 Clarias macrocephalus
TATATATATATATATATATATATATATATATCTCAATTATATATATATATAATTTAAATATATTTAAATATAATAATATTCAATACATATAATACCTATACATATATACATGCATTATTAACATACGCACATGATTAAATGTAGTAATAAAAGTCAACAATAACTTTCTGCCTGTGGTGGCAAATGTAGCTATACCACTCCTGGAACATCTCTTAAATGGGATCTGGCAGAGTTGGATAGAAGCATTTGTGCACGAGGGCAGAGATTACATGAGCTCCAGGAGACATAATTAAAAATTATATGAGCTCTGGAGAGATCATCCAGAGACATGGTTAAAGATTTTATGAGCTCTGTATAATCCAGAGACAAATACATGAATGGGTGACAACGGAGGACGAAGGCGAAGAGGAAGACAAAGATTTACAGTCACGAAGCACTATCCACTCTCACATGCACGTCAATTATTGGACACCTTACTATCATCAAATTATTTCAAAACAGCATGTTTTAGAGAAATGCGTGGTGTAGGGTGTAGGAATGGAATAGGGCAATTATTTAGAAATGGACCATTTTTAAAGCAATTATTTTTTAAAAATGTGTATATATGCTTGCTAATATGACTTAATATGTTTGCCAATGGCATAATTGTAAGAATATTTAATACACTGCAAGCATATATACTAGTGTACATACATGACAGTAATTAATATTTTTAAAATAATAATACTAATTAGAATATATTAAAATATATATTTAAAGCAGTTTATAGCAATGTTTATTGTAACAAATACATGAGTAATTTACTATGAATATACTCTTATCACAGCAGTAGCATGCTGGTATGGATCTGACCAAGTCTACCTACTAAGGAAAAATATACAATGTGAGATTAATAAAAATATACTTCTATATAACTTCTATATTGCTACCAGTACACTGTAGGGTTTAGGATCATTTGCAAATGCAGAATGCACTTTCTATCCTATAACATGTTTTAAGGCCACATTACATTAGATTTCATCCCTGAGGTCATCAGATTTGATGTAAATGCGCATGCTGTGTGTCAGACACACGCATGGAGAGACGGGCGGAGAGTGAACCAAATCAGTCCGGACCTGCTGTGTTGATTCTGGCTGTTACACAGAGACTCCGAGAACAGGCCGAGAGCTATGGAGCTTTATATTAGAGAAGTACGAAGTTACATAAAGATACATAAAGAACATGGTAAGTATAAGTAAATAAGGTAAGTATGTATTTACCTCATGCGGATTAAAATAATGACGACATAAACTAATGCGCGCAGTGATGAAGCGCATTAAAAGCAGAAGTAAAGGAAAGCGGTGTCAGGAACAGGCAATCCCGCCCTTCAGCTTCTGATTGGCTGAGAGTGACCATATGCTTGTATTCTGATTTGCTGGGAGTGTGGTAGAGTTATAACTTTTTTTTTTACTACTAACTTGAAACAATACAAAATAGATTACTATGGCATTAATTAATGTAAAATACACATTAATTACAGTAAGGAAAAAACAAAGGACAAATACTAAATTAATAATAGAAGTACACAAAACAAAGGACAAAGATGTGAGAGGACAGTCACATGATAGAAACAGTGGAAGAATTATTACCAAGAGACAGAGGGGGAAAAAATGTGTAGAATTGAAAACGTCTATCGTTCCCTTTATTAAACCTAATTAGTTTAAGAGTTTTAGTCAGTGAGTACTTTTCTAATATAAACAAGGGGAAAGATAACTGTGGCTTTGTAAGTAATCTGTGCCTTACCACTTGTCTAAATTTTGTTGAAATTTGCATTTAAGACGAAAAAAGTAAGTACATGTTCAGGTTTATTTTCAAAAATTTCAGCCTTGTCTCATTCCATGAGTAATTTCAAATATGTGGGATGTTTGTTGATTAATGGTAACAGAAGTATTTATTCCTTGATAAATACAATTTTAATAGTGCTAATAAAGGAGTCACCACAGTCAAATAATTTAAGAAATGGATATTCAGTAGTGTCAAACACCTTATAGAAATCAAGGAATAGGATAAAAATATTACACTGCACTAAATCAAAATTATTTAAAAGGTCAAGCGCCAATCGTATGTTATTAGTGATGTGTCGATATTTAAAGAAACCTGATTACCTCTCTAAGATGATACTATCCAAACCCATCTTTAAACTGCTAGCGCAAATCTGGGCCAGAATTTTATAATCAATAGTTGAAAGTATAAAAGGCCACCAGTTCCCAATCAAAAGTGTATTTTTATCAGGTTTGGGAATAAGCAGGATAATCCCATTTCATTGCAGTTATTTCTTTCTGCTCTACATATTCTTTGTACATACAGAATAATTGGTCTTTAGTATACTTCCAAATATAAACATAAAATTCCAATGAAATCCCATCAAGACCAGAACTTACCCTTTCTCACTGAGTACAAAGCATTCTTAACCTCATTGGCTATTATATTAAAATTGCAAGTTACCTTATAAATTTCACTAATTACAAGGATCCACATTTTAATTTTATCAATAAAGGATCTACAATTATTGGGGTCGAAAGTGGAGGAGCAAAGATCACCATAAAATTTAGAGACCGATTTAGAAATTAGAATGGGGTCATTGGTTAATCTTAAAGTAAGTTAAAGCTTTACACAGCTTAGCGTTTTTTCTAAACGTGGAAAAATAGAGGTTTCACCATATCCGTATAATAGTCATCAGTTGTAAACAAATTTTTTTCTCTCCACTTCCTCTTCTTCTATGGTGTAAAGTTACTTTTTCTTTATACTTGTAAACTTACTTGTTTACAGCCCTCATTTGAATCTGTAAAAATCTCATTAATAAGATTTCTGATACTGATATTAAAGTCATTATCGAGTCGGCAGAGAATTATCCAATATCTTCTTAGTGTGGAATTGTTTTGATGAACACCAACTAATATCTGTTTATTATCAGAAAAAGGGGTGAGGAAGTGTGAGATATTTTGAATAAAGTGAACAAAGCATTTAGATACTAGGAACAAATCAATTGTCGACCTAAAAGTTAAGGTCTATTTGACCAGGTAAATTTTCTTGAATTAGGGTAAAAATAGTGCCAAGAATCTACCAAGGAAGGGTCTGAACATGGAGACAAAATTAAATCATGTGACAGCAAGTGATGAAAAGTTCTAGGTGGAAATCCATCAATGTTGACATCAAGGCATTCTTTAAAATCGCCACCCAAAACAATACAAGATTCTTAATATTCGGTAGGTAAGCTTTTAACGTTTGTGGTAATTTAAGCATAAACATTACAAAAAAAGAAACCATTTCCTTGTTCGATAACCATAATCAACCATCTGTCCATCTGATTTGACCATCTCTAGTATCTCCCCTTTAAATTTATGTAACAGAATAGCCACCTCAGCTAAATGATTACTGCTATGGCTGTAGTATATCGAATTACCCCCTTGATTTTTTTTATTTTAGTGTTTGACTCACCAAAATGTGACTCTAGAAACAGTATAATGTCAGCATCACTTGTGTACGAATTTCAGCTTGCAAATGTTCAAGTTCCTTTGTATGGGAGCAGAGGATGGTGCAATCACATCAATCCTAAGTTGTTGCATTGTGGCAACGAGGTTTTCAATCTGTTTGGAAGTATTAATTGTCGTTATTGCGATAGTCGCAATTTTAAAAGGTCATGTCATGCATAGAGAAAAGCTGACAGAATGACCACGTTACTAAGTAGGTATTAAGTAGATTAAATGCAACAGAGCTACTGTTGTTCTCAATAGATGGACTAGAATCAAAGCATATGTGGGTTTCACCTTCCCCTGAGTCTATAAAGGAGAGGATGTCAATAAGTTGGAGCTAGCTGTTAGCATTCTTTCCTCTTCATCAAAAGCAAGAGTATAGTGCACTGAAATTTTTAATTAACTGTAATTATGCGGAAACCACAGTGTATTAAAACTGTACTCTAATTTATGGTTTCTGTGGAGAGAAATTATTTTGAGCACAATGAATAAAATTTACACTGAATTTCTATTTACAGTAAATTATTATATGACATTACTTTGAAAGTGTGATTGATTTGAATGATGCTTAAATGTTGATTCCAATAATTGGTTAAAGCATGCTAGTACGTGATGTGGTGTCAGAAGTGGAATATAGTATATGTTTGATAAATTAATTAATTTTGTCGGTATATTTGCAGTATATTATATGAATATATGAGTATATTTGTAAGACAGCGAAGTGTGTATTTTTTTTCACTAAGGTCTTGTTTGTTATGTAGCTGAGGGACTCCCGGGATAGGTAGTGTGTTATGGGGCATGGTCTGATAAGCATTAGACAATTTTTAAAGACAATAAGTAGCAATAAGATTCTTACAGTATACAACAACAAGGAGATGGACTGGTATCTGTTTGGGGAAAGGAACAGGCTACATAAATATTTAGAGAGTAGCAGGAAAAATGGAAAAAACAGTAGACAATGTAAAATGAATGGAGAAAAAGATTTAAAAAAAAATTTTTTTAAAGAACCTCTGTGCAAATTTTGGGGAGCAGAAATAAAGGGTAAAGGGTAAGCTTAAATTATAACTGAGGATAAGAGATTATTTTGAACAGCGAGGACAAGCATATTGTAGGGAAAAGGAACAGTGAATCAGGAGTCAGGAGCAACTAATAAATTGAGCAACTAATAGAATGATTACCAAAGAAAAGTAGGAAAAAATTGAGAACTAACAAAATAAATTGAACAAATAATAGAGTAAATGAGAAGGGAATAATATTAGAAGCACAGAGAAGTTGAAAGGAGAATATGATAGAAATAGAGAGGGAAAAAATGAAATACGTAAATAAAAGATAAGAGAACAGGGAGAAGAAAAATAGAATCACGCCACCACCAGAGCTGCATGACAGCCCACCAACCTAAAACACTGACCAAGCTCAAGACTCCAGCAAGATACAGCCCATGATGGGAGTGAGAGTGATTTCAGAAAAGTGGACTAACATTGAACTATGCTTCCACAGAACATTGAGGGGGTGGCAAAAGGTGGCATAACATCCAGAGGAGCAGGATCTGGAACATGGCCTGAATCATGGCCATAGGAGCACTGAAACAGCACACACTGCATGACACCAAGTGTAATAGGTGTCACAAAAAATGAGACTATGAGGGGCAAGAAATGGACATAAAAGTCAAAGACATTGCAATAGTCCCACAGGTGGTCGCAGAAAGAGCACAGTACAGGACTGGCATCAGGTGGAGGGATCAATGCCTTATGTCTCTCTGATGCTCGCAGAATTTTTTTTAAACCAAATTACTAGAAAAGATGGTTAGGGAAGCTAAGTAGATTAAAAGTGTGGAAATGAACACATATTACTTAAATTTATTACCTGACCAAAATTTTAGCATAATGTTGTAGAGGTAGAAATACACACCCAAGTAGCAAGGCAGGCAGATATCATTAGTACAGTACACAATGAGAAGAAAGAACCGAGTCCCAGGGCAGGTATAGCGCCCTTCCATTTATAACCAGGTGCTAGCTCAAGATCTGACATTGCTGTTTATGCCAAATCAGCTCCTCTTAAAGGTAGTTAAAATTGATCTGCAGGTCAATGAAAGAATAATAAGGATTTGGTGAAGGTGCTAAAAATATTAGCTGTAAGTGGTTATGAAGAAAGCAAAATAAATAAATAAAAGTATACTTTGTAAACAAAGAGTTGAATATTTTAGGACATATGATAGAGTTGCGAGTAATTGTCGAAGCCATTTGAAAAGCACCTCAACCCCAAACTGTACAGCAAATGCTATCATTTTTAGGAATAGCAGGGTATTTGCCAACCTTGGATATGTGACCTTGCGCTACAAGTGCAACCACAAAGAGATCTAATATAAACTGCTGATCATACCAGACCTACTGTAGTTCGCCACTTACCTGGACACCGGAAACACTAGCAGCGTGTGAACTTATCAAAATGTCATTAGTAATGGCACCTGCATTAGCTTGTCCCGATTATACTAAATCCTTCCAGTTATACGTTCCAGAAAGACGAGAATTTACCTCTGTTGTGCTAATCCAAAAACAGGACAGAAGGGACAAGCAACCAAAAGCATATTACAGTACCGCTATCGATAATATTGAAAATGCCCCCATGTTACTGAGGCGTATTTAAACTCAAATATTTCTTTTGATTGTGTAAAGCTGCCTTGCAACGATGACAATTGTTAAAAGCACTATAAAAATAAAATTTAATTTAATTGAATAGCCATATACTCCGGTTTCCTCCCACAGTCCAAAGACATGTAGGTTAGGCTAATTGACGTTTCCAAATTGCCCGTAGTGTGTGAATGAGTGAGTGTATGTGTGTGTGTCTGTGCCCTGCGATGGATTGGCACCCTGTCCAGGGTGTACCCTGCCATGTGCCCCAAGTCTCCTGGGATAGGCTCCAGGCCCACCGTGACCCTGAATACAGGATTAAGCGGTATAGATGATGAGTGAGTGAGTGAATAGCCATAGCAGAATTCTCACATGAAAAAGCATCGACCATTACAATGGTACACCCAGTTACTTTATACACAACACATCCGTTACATGTATTAGTAATAAGTCAGACGTTTGTAATGACAAATGCACAACGTTCGGGATCTGATGTTTTTTTTAATCTGCTTTCAAATTAACTATTGAATGTTGCTAAACTGTTAATCCAGCCGCCATAATGTTTAAAAAACAAAATCACTGGAAAACACAGATCAAGGTTTTTTTTTTTTTTTAGATAAAATACATGTTTTTGTAACCATAAGGAGAACAAAGCTAGCTATGCCATAGTATTCCCAGCTAAGAAAAGAAACATATGTTGTCTTCTCCACTTCTATCACCCAGCTGTGCTCTGCTCAACTAGCCTGTAACTACAATAAATAGCTCCTGCATATGAAAAGCAATTTAGATAGGCAAAGCCCGAACTGGTTAACAATGTTTGGCATAGTTGTGAAGGACTCATTCGTGAAACATACGCAGTACACATAGTATTTATCAATGTGCCAGAGTGATTCTATAAATGTGTGAAGTTTGCGTTTAATACTATATGAGAAAAGCATCCTCCGCTCCTCTAGGACATATTCTACAACCTATGGGGCCCTTTAGACATATGGTAATGAATTTTGTGGATATGATGGATCGAAAAGGGGGGAAAGATACACCCTAGTTATAGAAGCTTGATTTAGTCAATGGTTAAAGAAATTACCTCAGCAAACAAAGACAGTGGAAAAATTTCTGTGCAAAGAAATAATCCCACGCTTTGAAATGCCATGTTTTGGTTTCTACCAATTGGATAGATTTTATCGCTAGGATTGGTACTATGATAGGGATTACAGTACTTGTCGTGTTAATAATATTCTGCTGTGTCATGCCCATAATGAGAGGACTTATCAATGAAGCCGAAAAAAGTAACAATAAAGAAACTATTTGGGCAATATGATATGATAGTAGAAGAAGCAGAATTAGAATTAAATAAACCTCCTATAGAACCTGAATATGATGAACCCAACCTAGAAACAACTACACTTCCAGACCTAGAAGAGAAAAATACTCAACAAATAAATAAATAATAAAATGTGTTAACTATGTACATTTATAAATATGTGTTACAAGTTAAATGAAAGGAAAAAATATTGTAAATGTAATAGCAAATACGCAAATCACCAACAACCTATAACAATTTACAAGTTTAATGAAAATAACAGAATTAACCACATTGTATAGATAACGTCTAATCCGAGACACTGTAATGGTATCTAAGCATCTGTGCAGCTTTGTATGTGCAAGACCTAAGTCATTAACATGGCAGCGGGAGGCAAGGAAAAGCATCTCCATGTTGACATACTGGTGCATGGACTATTTCACAAAGAAGGCCCAAGAGAGGGAGGAAGAGGTACTATCCACGCATGTGAGCAGGCAAAGCTATGCTGTTCAGAATCAAGCCCAACCCCATGGAAAGGACAATGCTTCACCTTAACCACATAGATCTGAAACAATGGAAGTGGAAAAACTACTTCGACCAACTGAACATTGTCAGGGGCCGGCAGAGGGCGCGATGGATCCAAGCGCAGATTATGAGTCGATCACATACAGGAAGTAGCGAGTGCTCGTGTATAGCTGAGCCAGAAGAGTGGTGATAATAAAAGCAAGACTTGAGTTCATCTCCGCGCTGCGGTGTGAGCAGGAGAAGTGTTGCTGGAATGCGGAAGCGCGCAGAGCCGGCGCGAGCGAGGCGCAATCCGATGTGTGTGCCGGCGTGTGGAACCTGATCCTTGCGGTGAAGCAGGGAGCATGCAGAGCCGACGCGGGAAGAGAGAGCTGTATATATTTGGATCTGTCTGGGAATAAACTAATATAATAAATAAATTATTATATTTTATAGTTAGATACTTATAACTAACGATAATCAAGGAAAAAGTATGCGACCTGTGACCTAAGAACACAGAGTGCAAGAAATTGAGGAACTTTAATGAAGGGGAAAAACACAGAAAATGCAGGTAGAGATCCAAAAATAAAAATACAATTTCGGTTCTGCTTTGATTGGGACATTACACAAAGAGCTAGACTTCCACTTTTAAGAGCAAATAAAGTAATAAAAACAACATATAATATAATTTTTATTAACAAAGCAATTATTTCAATAGCATACTAAAGCTTGACTGTTGGGGAAGGAATAAGAAAATAAGAATAGGATTTTTATGCAGCTTAGGAAAAGATCAAAACTTTTGCAGATGAAATATTAACCAGCAGTGGTCAATAGTCTGGTTAGGAAAAAGGAACAAACCAAACTTTTTCCAAAAAAGGAATAAAAGAAACTAAGATGTTAAGGCCTACCCAGACATGAATAAATATGAGAGGGGGAAAATTATGTAATTGGGAGGTGCCAGTCAGTCGGACCTAACAAATTGAACACATATCTAATGAATATTAAGTATCTACTTGACTTAAGGAGGAGGTAATTATGAGGTAATCCCTAGGTAAGGGTATATAAATCATGTAAAATTGGGGAAGTAAAAAAAAAAAGAAAGATCTTGGGGAATTGCAAAGAAGTGTCTGTGGTCTTTCTGGCTGGCCGGTCCAGAGCTGTCCATTTACTTTTGGTTGCAATAAACTTCTTTGCTTTTTCTATACTCAAGCTGTTGTTGAGTTTTTATTAGGAAAATTGGTGCAGTTTTCAAAAATTTGCCAAGACAAATTCTACCAAACTACCGCACAGCTGGTCACATTTACTCTACTCTAAGCAGATGATCTTACCTCAGTGTCTCCAGTTTACAGTGAGGATTCTCCAGTACAGCAGAGAGAGACTTCACTCCTGAGTCCATGAGTTTATTCCCAGACAGATCCAGTTCTCTCAGGTGTGAGGGGTTTGATCTCAAAGCTGAAGTCAGAGCAGCACAGCCTTCATCTGAGATCTCACAAACACGCAACCTGCAGAGAGACAATCAGAACATTAATTGATGTGTTAATATGACTAAAACGGAAGTTGTAATATAAATGTAAACATTTCTTCAGAACAGCTGAATAAACCACTAAGAATACGGCAGTGTCATCTGCCTTTGCAAAACACCATAAACATTAAGGATAGCATGCATCTCAGGTGTAAAGTAAAGCATACACCCATGCAAAGTATACAGTGCTGTAAAGTTGTTCATGTTTTCACAGCACAACATGTAGACTGTATGTCGACTGATTAGGTCTGTGACGTAATAGGTCAACCAGGAATACAACTGTAGCAAAGAAGAAAGGGGTCACAGACAGGGGCGGATCTACCGGGGTGGCACGGGGTGGCAATTGCCACCCTAAGAAAAAGCCTTGCCACCCCAGCACTAATGTCCTAGTGTTTTACAAATAAAAGTTTTCTCGACCGATTTACAGCAGCGACTCGTGAATCACGTGAGCCGACTTAAACGCGGAATCGGCAAAGGCTTCGTGGAGGAGAGATGTGAATTTACAGCGTTGTTTCTAAGAGAGGGAGGTTGTTTGCCGCAGCCACTGGATTACTTTTCCCGGGTAGATTAATCTGTTTTGGACACATTCAATACCCCTCTCATTCCATGTTCTCGTGCTCCCGGACTAAACATATTTCATCACACACACAAACAATAAAACATGGACTTTGGACATTCATACATACACGCACACACATTGTTTATATTTGTATATATTGTTTTTTTTTTTGGTGCACCTGGTTTGTTTGTTGGTTGGTTTTTATCACTTAATACACTTTTGACTTGTTATTGTGTCATGTCTTGCTTGTTCCGCAAAGCTAATACAGCACCGGAAGTTAGTATTATTAGCCCATATTTAGATTTGCGTCCCCGTAGCATTGTAACTAGGTTTGTTTTAAGAGTCCCAATCATCTATCAGCGTCGCTGATAAAAATAAATTGTTCAATACAACCACCCTCCGGGGTTTGTTCACCTGTATTTCCGTTGTTGCTCTTTATTCCCCGCTACAATACCCATAAATAAAAGAACAAAATCTTGTCTTTCTATTAAAGCATAGTCCGAACAAACGACACTTATGAACTGCTTTGTTTTAGTGAATCAAAGACATTTAGTGCAGCGAGATAATCACACACACACACAAATTACCTTGTTACCTTGTTAGTCAAAATTGTTCAGTGTAGTGTATGTTTGGAAAGCAATAAAGTCTAAATTTCAAACTTGTTGCATCTCCCAGGATACTATGAAAAGAAAGGCTGACAGTTTTTTTTTTTTAAACCAAAAAGAAAAGGAAGATCAGAATCAGATACTGTGGGAGTACAAAAAGGGTAGAAAAGAAGTTGTGGAAGACAGAGGAGGGGATGGAGTGTTGGAAGAAAGAAATATAGAAACTGATGACAAAGAGCTAGACAGAAGTGAAGAAGCAGAAGATATCCAGCATGAAGTTAGTGAAGAGGTGGAAGAAAAAAGGTTAAGAGAGGACGAGAGCTCAGATATTGAAAGAGAGGAGAGAGAGCTTGAAACACCAGCACCCTGTTTGTCAGGTGACAATGGGATGTCACTATTTTTTTTTTTACATAAATAAAAAATAAGCACAACCTATTTGATTCATTTAACCTATAATCATTTAAAGAACCAGAGCTCAATATATGCTTAACTTTGCTTATGTTGGTTACATTCAGTGTTCTTTAATATATATTGTTGTAATATATATTGTTGAGATACGCCTAAAAAAAACCTTTAGACAAAGGTTGCTGCAGTAGTAGCTGTACATGAACGATTAGGTGTTAAATGTTTTGTACTGTAACATTTTAATATAAGTATTATTTTATTTCATTTTTATAGGACAATGTAAAAATGTGCACCCTAGTGTATACGAATAAGAATAGCGTTCCTTGAATCCACAAAAACCATGTAAGGATGCTTGCTTCAGTGTTGCCACGACTCAATTTTAATGCCACCCCCTTGCCACCCCATAAATAATTTTCTAGATCCGCCCCTGGTACCTATTTTTGGGGGGCATGCTTTGCTGTCACTTCACGCAATCTGCAAGTCTAATTTATGCACATTACCATGCCAGCACATGGATATTATGGTACCATCTACTTAGTAAAGGGCTGCACATTCTCAGTAGCAGTTATGTGCATGCAGTAGAACTGACCGGATTTAAATCAGAGGTAAAACTACACGTTTAAACGTTAATTCAATTAGGCATTAATATTGCTTTTTGAGTACAAGGAAAAATAAACGCAAACTGTAAATATGCAAAAAGTAACCACAAAGTTAACAGCCAAATAAAACTGTTAAAAGGGAAATATTTTTTTTAGCATAAGCTAATGTGTAATAATGGACTGGCACCCTGTCCAGGGTGTATCCTGCCTCATGCCCTAAGCCTCCTGAGATAGGCTCGAGGTCGCTGCGACCCTGAATACAAGATAAAGCGATATAGAAGATGAGTGAGAGTGAGTGAGTTATGTATAATAAATTTAAAAAGCTATTATTATGGTTTTATTCATTTCATGTGATTAATGGTAATTAGAGTTTTAACCTTACCACATTAGCATTCATGTTGTGATATTATTATTGTTTTTAAATAATATTTTTTAACCTCAATTTTATTATTTTTTTACCAGCAAGGTTAAATATGATGTAAAATAAATCGTTCATCAACAAAAGTAAAAAAATAAGTAAGTAAAAAAAGGAAGTAACATACGTAATAAGGAAAATAAGAAGAATTGAGAGTTAGAGATATAGTTGTTTTAAACTCAGAGTTACCATGTTGAATGTTAAAAGGGAGTTTGTTCTCGAGCCTTGTGGCATTTTCCGATATTTATAATTGCATAATAACTCTTTCTACAGTATTCTGAATAACCTCTAACCTCTGTAAATGTTGAAGATGCCAAATAAAATAGATTTACAATAGTCAAAGCCAGATACAACGAGAACATTGACCAGGGCTTCAATGCTCCAACTGTGAGAGACAAAGGTGATGAAAAAAAGTTAATGATGTCGTGATCAGTGCTTTCGTAACACCTCACATTGACTGTTATAACTGTTATTTGGCATCCAAAAAAATATATTAACAATGATTATACGTAGGTTATTCAGAATTCTGCAGAAAGAGTTATTATGTAAAGAGTACGAAAATAAAGAAAACCAGCAACATTAATCTATAAATAATAATTACAAAAATGATAAAAGAAATTACACATTATAAATATAGGATGGGTCTGTCTGTCTGTATAGCCATTATCAATAAATGTACAAGGCACGATTACTCTAGATGAGCCAGATGAAAGTGCAAGGAAGACCCAATAAAGATGCATTTTTTGGTGTGATGAGAGAATTTGAGACACTGTAGACACTCAATACAAGTTTCCAAGTGATTTTTGATTTTTCCCCAGATTTTCTCCCTAATTTAGTCATGTCCATTGCCTCCCCGTCACTAGGGGGCTCCCACATTAAGGCTACAGTACTACCACTCAGTCAGCGCTATCCGCTCCTTCCACTTGTGTGAGCTCACAGACGCCCCTGATTGGCTTTAGAGCCATGATTAATGTGGGAGCACCAAGTACCTCTCATCCCTCCCCTCTGAGAGAGCTCGCCCAATCAGCTCTCTCTAGATCTCCGACTGTGAGAGGTTACAGCATCACCCGGGAATCGAACTTGCAATCTCCAGATGATAGGGCGAGCACTTTACCACTGCACCACTTAGATAGTGGATAGCGCTGTCCTCCAAGTGTGTTACACCGCCCCCAACGGTGCGTTACCGAGCAGTTCGGAAAGATGCGGTCAGCTGGAGTCACATAGTTTGGAAGAAACGTGATAGTCTTCGGCCCTCCTGGCTGAGTGGTAGTAGTAGCCTTAATGTGGGAGCTCCCTAGTGCTGGCGATGTGCTAGAACTCACCAAGCATCCCAGTGCAATCTACGGAAACCTTGCAGCATTTGCCAAGGCAAACACCTACCAGTGCTGCATGCAGTCAATTCCAGAACACCTAAAAATGTGGTCAAGTCAACTAAAGAGGAGAGCTGTCTAGTGAACACATCTTCTGAAGTGCTGTTTGTGGACAAACCAGTAGATGGCAGACGTGTGTTATTAAAGGTTATTAGAGTACAACTTCATCATGGTAAGCACACTCTGAACCCTCATCCAGGATGGCATAAGTGCTCAGAGCGTACTATGCTCTTACCAGCAGCAACCCACCATCTGGGCCTCAGAGGAGAGCCAGAAGACCTGGCCTTGTGGACTATACGCCAAGATATTCAAGTTCTTCATGGGTCCAAGGTGTCATTCCGTGTTTCCTCAGCTGATATGCCACAGCACAGCTTTCTCATAACTGATGCCTTCACTGCAGAACATCTTGGCCTCGCACTCCACTCTTATCCCATGGACAGATTACAGAAAAGGTACAAGCACCTTGTGGGCCTCCCAATACAGGCTTTCAGGCAAGCCCAACCTTTGCTCCTAATTGGAGCTGATCATCCGCACTTGATTACTCTTGTTAAGCCAGTAAGGCCAGGACCCCCAGGAGGACTGGCAGCCCTGAAGACAAGATTAGGATGGACGTTACAGGGTCCCACTAGACTTGTCGAACAGTCTATTCAACCACACCAATGTTTACTGACCTCAGCCATTTCCCAAGTAGCAGAGCTCTTTAAGAATATCGAGAAACTATAGCAAATGGATGTACTTCCCTTTAGAAATGAGAAAGAGGTCATTAGATCACGACAATACCAAGAGGCCATTAACCTGCTCGAATCAAAGACCATCCAAGTTGAGGTGGATGGAGTCTTACATTATGCCACTCATCTGCTTAGGCACAAAGATATGCCTCCTTTCCAAGCTACAAAGGAAATGGTAATGCCCAGCCTCCGGAACGCTGAATGGTGCCTCGCTAAAGATCCAGAACGAGCCAAGGCACATAATGCTGAGAGTTGTTAAGAAGATGAACCCGCAAGAGGTGACACAATGAGTAGAATCCTGGTACATCTCTCACCACATGGTGACTCAACAATAAAAATCGCATCGTGTTTAACTGCTCCTATCTTTACCAGGGTCTGAACCTAAATGAGTGGTTACTTCCTGGACCCACCTTAGGACATTCACTCTTAGGAGTGTTATGACTTCAAGAGCATAGTGTAGCCATAAGTGGTGATGTGAAAGCCATGTTCCATCAGGTTCGCCTGCTCCCTGAAGATCGGCCCTTTCTGAGATTTGTCTGGTGAGACATGGAAAGAGACCAGATTCCATCCGTGTTTGAATGGCAGGTCTTACCTTTTGGTACTACCATGCGAAACATCTACAAAGTAATAGCCAGCCTCTGCTTTATCCTGCCATACACTACCCGTGCCAAAATACTAGTGAGACAACTTTGGGACAAACACAGAGATTGGGATGACCCCCAAGTACGACATGATTTGCTACAGGCCTGGAGGGATTGGGAAAAGGGGTAATACCCATGAGATACACGTGTTCTGTGATGCTTCAGAACAATCCTATGGGGCTGTTGCTTACCTGAGGACAGTTGTCACTCAGGACCATCCTTACCTCTCCTTTATTGTGGCCCGTTCAAGAATTGCACCTAAACAACTGCACTCCATGCCCCGACTGGAACTTTGGCAGGGTAAGCTCTCGATCCAGCAATCTACTGAGTTGGGCTCCTGTGAGGGCAGCACAATCAGCCGAACTACCCTCTGGACAGATTCCACAATGGTCTTGTTCTCGTTACACTCTGAGTCCTGTAGATTAAAAGTTTTTTGTTGGCACTCGGGTGGCAGAGATCCAGGAGCTTACTGATAGATTTTTATGGCGATATGTTGCAGATGACCTCACCAGAGGTAAGAAACTAGTAGAACTGGTCGAGCACAACCGGCGGAGCCATGGGCCACCCTTTCTTCTGCAAAGCCCAGACAAATGGCCGACCCCACCAACAACAGTAGTTGACGAGTGTCACACCGAATTACGCAAGTCTATATTCTGCGGAGTCACTATGACCATACCTGACAAGGAGCCTTACCTACCAGATGTGCATCAATACACCACTTGGATGGAACTTATAGAGGCAACCGTACAGAAGCTTCAAGGGGCGGAAGGTAACAGCAAAGCTCTTAGCGCTGACGACTACCATATAGCTGAGATTCTTATCCTGAGAAGGGCACAACAGGATATCTTCACAGAGGAGTTCAGTCTACTGCAACATGAGAAATCAGTCCAACAAAATAGCCGCTTACTTACGCTGTCTCCAGAGCTGGACAAGACAGATGAACTCATTAAGGTTGGTGGCGATCTGAAGATGCTGTGCATCCCATCATCTTGGATCACCCCCATCCCACCACTAAGCTTTTGATCCAAGACTATGATTCGCGACTTGGCCACCCTGGCCCCGAGAGAGTGTTCGCGGAGATGTGCCGCATGTTTTGGATCCAAAAGCATGCGAAAGTGCGATTGGTCCAAGTATTGGAGAAACAGATACATCTTGAGTCGTTGTTTAAAGATCGTCAAAGTCTCTGCTACACGAACATCAGTGAAACAGCAGTGCTGGAGGATCTCCTTTTAATGGGATCCCATCCATGGGATAGGACTCCTATTGATGCCTCAGCTGTTCAAACCTACACATTCAGATTCCTCACACACTCTCACGCGCCCCCACGTAGCAAAAGACAACATTTATAAAGCAAGTATATATTTGTGCTCTGTGTTTTTTTTTTCTTGTTTTTTTGTGATCGGAGTATAATATGACCGAAATAAATGCACATCGCACAGGGACGAGCAGCCCGACTTCAATCTCAACAAACCCACAAAGAGTGGAGGAGTCTTGTAATATAAATGTTTACTTTAAATGTAATTAACATGAGGTTTAGGTTCTTAGGGATGTTGAGCCGGCATCGTGATCCTCCTCTTTAATTTCCTATGTAGTCTAATCAGTGCTCAACCACATGCATAAAATTTTCCAGAACCCACCAGTAGATGTAGACTAATGATTATGAATGCATCAGGGAAAAACAGCAAGGAGACTGACTCATTTTAATAATTCATTGATAAATTAGTGATTTCTTTGTTTTTGGCTGAAGGTAATCATGTCACCTCATCATCTCCACCACAGTCGATGTGCCTATGTTCACATTTAATATGAATTACATGATCTGAAATTTGTTTTTCATTTTTTATTAGCAGACATTTACATATTTTTCACGTCTGTGAGGCAAGTATACACAGAGTTTTGGTTAATTTTTTTGACGCGCTAAAGTTAACCAAAACCAATACAGAATAGCGCACCCTGTTTGCTTTCATTATTTTACAAACTCATTAAATCATTCATTCAAATTAAATCATACAAATAAGAAATGCCTAGATTTAATTTCAATTCCAAACTTGTAATGTAATTTTAGTACTGTGATTATGGATTCTTTTAATTACAATGTTTCACTTTTTTCACAATTTATTGTGGGAGATTTTTATTCTTCCACTTGTTAATGTTAGCTAATTTTCAAACATTAAATAAAAGCTGTATCTCTAGTAAAAAAAAAAAAAAGGATCGACTCAGGACAAATAAAACCCAAGTGAGCCTCACTTGAATGTTTAGGTTATAAACCCTAGCATGATTAAGAGCAGACTGTCTGACAGTTACATGCATGCTCATTATACACCGTTTTCAAGGGGAGGGATGCATATCTTATCTCCTCCTTTAGTTTTTTTTCCCCTCATTCCTTACCAAATTTTAACCCATTATAGGCAAAACTTTTCCCAAGAAATTCTCCCATTATGTTTACGTTTTGTTATTATATTATGTCAAGTCATATACCTCGTCATCTGACTCCAAGCTGAGTGTCAGCAGTCTATGTCCTTGTTCTTCTTCATGAGCGAGGGCTTACATACCACAGGAAGGATGACTCTAAATCTGGCCCTTCTAAGAGACTTGGCCTGAAGGTAAACAGCCCTTCTCCTCATGCCTTTAGGCCTATAAGGCCAGGGTCTGGTACGCTAGCTCCTTCTAGTCTAAGGCCCGTTTTGTCATGTAAGTGTTGTCACTCAGACCGATTTTAAAGTGTCTGTTAGTACACAAACTAATGAGAGTGCAACCTTTGGCACCCAAACTGATTTTCCTCCAGTGCCAAATCCAACGGTAACTCTAAATAGAAGCCTTTTGGCCCATAGTCCCGTCACTGATCTACCTGTGGCTGTTGTTCTGGCTCAGAGAAGGTTGGTGTTTGATGTGTAATTTCTCAAGTATTTTTATTTTACATCTCTTTGTTTGTTATTATGTAGATACACATGCTATGTTGTTTTTGTGTCTACTCTTATTAAACTCAGTATTCTTAAAACTTATCATGCGTCTTTTTTGTAATTTTCTCTGTGTCTTTACCTAGACATGTGTGTGACTACAGGTCTCTATCCTTACATGGAGAGCACGTGGCACGTGTTGCATGTGTAACCAACACATGTTTCAATCCTTCATTAAGTATGCACGCGTCTCTGATATATGTTTGTGTCTCGCACCTGGCGACAGTTGTTATTTTAAGACATGAATATCAGCTGTTCTGGAACAGTGCTTGCAAGAACAGTCAAGTGCATTTGCAAAACCCATCAAGCACCATGATGAAAAACGAACTGATGGTGCTGCAATTAACTGGACTAATTAAATAGTCTTACTATTAGAGAATGTGTGTTACTGAGGAGCATGTCATGTGACTCTCAGAGAGATGATCGTACCTCAGTGACTTCAGTTTACATTGAGGATTCTCCAGTACAGCAGAGAGACACTTTACTCCTGAGTATCTGAATTTTTTCCCAGTCAGATCCAGTTCTCTTAGGTGTGAGAGGTTTGATCCCAGTGCTGATGTCAGAGCAGCACAGCCTTGATCTGAGACGCTGCAGTCACACAACCTGCAGAGAGACACACTTTTCACTCTCTGTTTATAGAATTAGAAACAAACAAAACTAACAAATGAACTATATACACGTTTATTCAGTTTCACTTCAGTTTTTCATTTGGAGTTCTGGCATAATTGTACCATGTGGGTGGGTGCATTGCCATTGGTCAGTTGTTTGTAGGCCAACCATTGGCCAGCATTTTCCAGGTTTTTAAAACTTTCACAAATTCAAAATCAAATTTTATTTGTCACATACACAGTCATACACAGTACGGTATGCAGTGAAATGCTTAGATGACTGCCTTTGACCTTAAAATAAATATTAATAGGAAATAAATATGAAATCAAAAAAGAAAGTAAAAAAAAAAGTTTAAGTTTCTTTATCTAAGAAACAATATCTATATAGAAAATAAATATAAAAAAACAAAAGTAAATTTGAGAAATATACATAAGTAAATTTAACTAAGAAAGAATAAATTTAAGAAAGAATAAAATATCAGTATAATACAAAATACACACTATAAGAAAGATATAAGAAAAATATAAGAAAAATAAGAAAAACCTAGCTGTTCAATAGAAAATATAGAATTGTGGAAATATATGTGGGAATGGATTGAACATAAATAGAACAGAATGTCCAGGGGTGTGCAACTATGCTTCACCATGGTGTTGATGTGACAGGACCATGACAGGACCTGCGTGATGTGAACACCGAGGTATCGGAAACTGTCCACTCTCTCCACTGAGCTCTTGTTGATGACGGGGGTCTGGCAGTTCCTCTTCTGCTTTGTATTAAAGTCCACTATCAACTCCTTTGTCTTGCTGGCGTTTAGAAGGAGATTGTTCCTTTGGCACCAATTTTCCAGATTTCCAATCTCCTTCAGGTAGGCCGTCTCATCGTTGTCAGTGATCAGGCCCACCACGACGGTGTCGTCAGCAAACTTGATGATGGTGGTGGAGTTGGTAGAGGCTACGCAGTCGTGTGTGTACAGTGAGTACAGTAGAGGGCTCAGAACAAACACTGGGGGGCTCCAGTGCTGAGAGTGAAGGAGGCTGAGACATGTCCGCCCATCCTTACTGCCTGTGGTCTGCCAGTTAGGAAATTGGAGATCCACTGACACAAAGATGAGCTGAGTCCCAGGTGCTCCAGGTTGGTGGTGAGTGTAGAGGGAATTGTGGTGTTAAATGCTGAGCTGTAGTCGACAAAGAGCATTTTAACATAATTCCCCTTTTAGTGTCCAGATGAGTGAGAGAAATATGGAGAAGATGAGACTGCAAACTGTAGTGGATCCAGTATGTCGGGTAGTGAGGAGATGTCTCCAGCCGTTCAAAGCACTTCATCACTACTGAGGTGAGGGCTACAGGGTTAGAAAAATATGTCTGTGAAGATTCTCAGTCATCCAGGTGGGGTTATATGGAAGTTGAGTCATGTCAAGTGGACTACTTAGTTCAGTAGAAACGTTTCACTATTCATCCAAGTACCTTCTTCAGTCTAATGTAAGTTGGAAAGTTCCTTATATTTAAGTCCTCAAAGGTCAAAGGATCCTCCCCTATCTGAAACGGCTTGTCACCTTCCATGAATAACGTTAGAATAGGAAGGAGGGTCGTTAGAGAGTAGAGGGAAGAGAGCTGTTAGGAACTAACAATAGAGCGAGATTTGGACAATAGAGAGAAAGTGTGGCTTTCTTAGTGGATGTGTGAGGAGGTCTTCCTTGGGATAGATGAAAGGGCAGCATGAAAAATAGGAGACAGGTTGTGTCGAAGACCCCCACCTCTGTTGAGTGAAGGATTTTTGTTAAGTTTTGCACTCTTACACATTGCATTACAGTAAGGCCAAATTACTTTTTGTTTTATTTGAAAGTATTACAGTTTAAGTGTGATGACAATGTTACATCTTTACGTTGTAGCTTATGGATATATAATAGTATATCCGCAGGTCTTGAGCGCTGCCTCTAGATGCTTGTGTTCTTTGTTTAGCTTTAGGGGAGGTAGGGATGTTCTTTGCCCTGTGGCACAGTGTCCTGATGACACTTAATTTGTGTTGCAAACCACAAATATTGATGTTTGTGTGGCTTTTCTGCAGATGTTTTTAGTTTCCCCATCTTTCCTGATGAGAACTGCACAGTCCAGGAAGGTCAATCTTTTGTCCTTGGTGTCTTCTCTGGTGAACTTGATGTGTGTGTCGATAGAGTTAATATATTCTGTGAAGGTCTGTATCTTAATCTTCACCTAGGTGTCATCTACATATCTGAACCAATTAGTCAGAACAGACCCTGAAAAGGAATTGAGTGCTTTCTTCTCCACTTGCTCCATGTATAGATTAGCCACAATGGGTGACACAGGGGATCTTGGCACAGCCATGTTTCTGTCTGTAGATGTCACCTCTGGAGTTGAAGTAAGTGGTGTTGAGACCTTAACGGATCCAGGAGAGAACAGACCTGGTCCGGCCTAAGGCGGGAAGAGCCCGCACCTTATCCCTTCTCCAGCAACGGTTCTGGTGGTCTTCTATGAAGGATGATGTTCAGGGGTTTGTGGCAGCCTGTGATACCAGAATTAGGAACAAGTCAAGCAACAAACCCCCTGCTGGCTTTTTGAACCCTTTCTCAGATCCTTGCTGGCCTTGGTCACATATCGCCCTGGATTTTGTCCCGGTACTCCCCAACACTGATGGCAACACCTGCATTCTGACCATAGTAGATAGCTTCTCCAAGTCTGTCCATTTCGTTCCCTTGCCGAAGCTCCCATCAGTCAAGGAAATGGCTGAATTAATGATCCTCCACGCCTTCCATCTGCATGGTCTCCCCTCCGACATTGTTTTCGACTGTGGCCCCCAGTTCTCAGCAGAGTTCTGGAAGGTATTTTGCAGACTAATCGGAGCAACACCCAGCCTATCCTCTGGCTATCACCCTCAGTCAAATGGGCGGACAGAGAGATTGAACCAGGAACTGGAGAAGGCCCTAAGGCGTATGGCATCACGAGATGCGACTACTGGCTTGAGTATGTGCACAACTCACTACCGACCTCCTCCACAGGCCTCTCTCCGTTCCAGTGCTGCTTGGGCTATCAGCCACCACCAGCCCATCTCAAGAAGAGGAAGTAACTGTACAGATGTAGCAACTTAAAACAGCCAGGGTCGGGCGGCTGGCGTGTGGCTGGCGTGTGGCTGGCGTGTGGCTGGCGTGTGGCTGGCGTGTGGCTGGCGTGTGGCTGGCGTGTGGCTGGCGTGTGGCTGGCGTGTGGCTGGCGTGAATCCCCCCTCATTCTCCTGCCTGAAGGCGTGTCAAGATTTCACAGTAATCACGCCCATTGAAGACATATTTATTCATTTACCGTCCGCCACCACTGTGCTTTGTTCTCAAGAAGACGTTAACAGAAGCCAGCAATTTAGCTGCTGAGTAGCAATCACGGTATTTTAAATTCAGCATTTATTTATTTTGGGGTGAGAGTTAATCTGCAGTTGGGATTAGGTGTACCGGAGCTAGCAAGCTAAACACTCAACCATGTTTGTCTTATGGCGTTATATTCCTGTCACAATTCTGAGCGCTTGGTTTGACATTTTGAGAGCAGACAAACCACTCTATGCCTCCACTGCGCGTTCAATAGCTCAATTCTGCGCATGCGGGGTCTCCCTTGCTCGCTCAACATGTCCTCTGCGCACACGTGACTTCTCGATTCTGTGCGCGCTTGACTCTGCCTGCACACGTGTGCAACATTTATTTTCTGTGCACACTCGACTCTGCCTGTGCGCTCGCTCAACTTTGTCCAGTGTTACAAAACTGCCACAAAACCAACCAATCACAGACTTTCACACACTACTTCTGATTGCCCGTTCCTTCTCTATCAGCTGGCACTGTCAACCGCATAATGGAAGCGTTTTAAATAAAGGTTTATAAGTAAAGCGACCGAGTTGCACGATTTGAATTTTAGTCAATGTAGTCTGAGCTATATGGATAATTAGATAAGTAAATAAAAACACACAAAGGACAAACAAAACTAGTATATACTAATACTTCATTGAATAAAAAATAAATACTATAATATTTGTTTAGGATATTTATAAAGAAATACAACTTAATTCATAATGCTTTGCTTATATAATATCCTTTCATTTGTATATAATGTTATATAATAATATAATTGTAATTTCTTATTTTCTTTTGATTTTGTAAAGCTACTTTGAGACAATGACCATTTTAAATTCCCCTTGTTCTCTTTAACTAGAGCTCTGCAGTGGAGGATTGGCTCAGAGGGGTGACGGCTGGCCTTTTGGGGGAATGAACGACCTGGAGTCTACACATCGGGGGAAACAAAGAGTGTTTGAAAGTTTTTAAAAAATTGATACTTTAATAATAATGAAAAACAGATAGAGACTGATAAGGAGCTGGTGTTATCCAGGTATTTTACTGACTTTTAAGCAAAAAAACAACTTCTATTCACCCGTTTTATACAAATTACTGTTTTAACATTGAAGAATAAAGTTTTTTTTTACATCATGTTTGTGTGTTTTAATTGTTGGGGTATTGTTAGGCCAATTTGTTTTAATAAAAAAAAAACATTTACTTGAACTACATCAATGGGCTAAAATATGAGACAACTTTGTTTTAAATAGTCAAAAAGTTGGGGTATAAAATAACTAATAATCATAGAAACAAACAACCATTGAACACTTAATCATATTTATCTATGCAATTTTTTTTACTCATGTGAGCCATATTTATTTTTTCCTCAGTATAAATAAACGTTTGAGTTTTAAAAACTACATCAACAGAACAAAGACAAACTTAGGAGAAGTGGAAGGGGAGAAACCTCAACAGAGAATATTAGAATGTTAACCCTAACCCTATTACATGGTGCCAATTGCTTTGTGTTTCTTGGGGGGTGGGGGGGATGAACTGCAGTATAGTGCAGTAGTATTTAAATATGATTCTGTAACGATGTCCATTACAAAAAATAACTGCAGTTTCTGGGATAAAAACTGAAATGCTTGAAATCAAAGTGCTCGCTTAAATAAGATGTGACGCTTCACCACACACACACGTTTAGTGTTTCATGGCTAAATTTGTTCAGCCTGGTGGCCAATCTTCATTGAATTCACATTCCACCAGTAAGAGCAGAGTGTGAAGGTTTAATTAGCAGAATAATAGACAAATTGTTGGTGCGCGTATTGCTGGCGAGTCCGTGACCAAGACAACACGTATTTGTGTGCATTTGTGTTAAAGCCAACTGATAAATTCAGGCGCACACAGACATACCTCTCCATTAACAAACACAGCTACAGTGTACAATACAAACGTAGTGTGTGTGAGACTGTGTGAGACTGTGTGAGACTGTGTGAGACTGTGTGTGTGTGTGAGACTGTGTGAGACTGTGTGAGACTGTGTGTGTGTGTGTGAGACTGTGTGAGACTGTGTGTGTGTGTGTGTGACTGTGTGAGACTGTGTGTGTGTGTGTGTGTGTGAGACTGTGTGTGTGTGTGTGTGTGTGTGAGACTGTGTGTGTGTGTGTGTGTGTGTGAGACTGTGTGTGTGTGTGTGTGAGACTGTGTGTGTGAGAGTGTGTGTGAGTGTGAGTGTGAGTGTGTGTGTGTGTGTGTGTGTGTGTGTGTGCGTGCGCGTGTGAGAGACCTTGTCCTTCAGCGTGACGTCCGCTCCTCGGTTCAGCAGCGCTCTGATCACATCAGTGTGTTTATGTTCAGCCGCCCAGATTATAGGTGTCCATCCACCACTGTCCTACAGAGAGACAGAGACAGAGAGAGACAGAGAGACACTCAGAGGTGTACCAGAGGTTCCACTCAAAGCATCTTTACGTTAATCAACTAAAACACTCACAGACACTCTCGCACACACAGGGTTGAGACTGACCTGAGCGTTAATGTCCACCTGTCCGGTGTTGAGCAGCAGTGTGACGATCTCCAGGTTCCCCAGTTTAGCTGCGTGATGGAGACCCGTGGAGCCGTCCTCCTCCTGTGTGTGTGTGTGTGTGTGTGTGTGTGTGTGTGTGTGTGTGTGTGTGTGAGAGAGAGAAATGTTTACAACACTGAAAGAGTTTATCTTTTATATAATTATAAACGACCCTACACACTGTTGTTTACTTATCACTTCATCATTAAGTTACTGTTCTAAATGTTTAGGCAGTGTTAATGATGAACACTAACTGGGGTGTGTGTGTGTGTGTGTGTGTGTGTGTGTGTACACTCACAGCGTGGTACACACACGCTCCACTCTGTATGAGGTACCTCGTCACCTCCACCTGATTGTTACTGATGGCCTCCAGCAGCGGCGTCCTCTGACTCTTATCCTGGGCGTCCACTTTAGCACCTGCCTGTAAAACATCACACACACACACACACACACACACACACACACACACACACACACACGTATATTATAAACAGAATTCAAATGTAAAATATAAATGATATATTAATGAATTTATTTCCTTAATAAATGCTCCTGACCACGTGTATAAACTTAGCGAGTGGCTAAACTGTCCAGATAACTCAGTGAATCAGTGGCTCAGCCCGAGATTGTCTTTAGTGACAGAACAATTCCCAGTATTTTCCCAGTGCGAGTGAAACTCTCCTAAATGGTGGCAGTGGTACCTGTACGAGCAGGTAACAGATCTCCAGCAGGCCGCGCTGAGCCGCAGCGTGAAGAGCAGAGCGCCGACTCTGAGAGTCTGACTGATACGCTGGGTCTATACCCTCCACTGCAGAGAGACACGGCGGGAGAGACATGGGGGGAGAGAGACAGGGGAGAGGGAGACAAGGAGAGAGACATGGGAGAGAGACAGAGACAGGGGAGAGAGAGAGAGAGACAAGGGGAGAGACAGGGGGAAAGAGAGACAGGGGAGAGAGAGAGAGACAGGGGAGAGAGAGAGACAGGGGGAGAGAGAGACAGGGGGAGAGAGAGAGAGAGAGA
>JAAGKR010009783.1:9933-25253 GCA_011419295.1 Clarias macrocephalus
CACGTTTCTTTGCAGGTCACCAGGTTAACAATGAAAGAACAATGATTTCAAGCATCAGCCTCCTTTTAACATGTCAAGTCTGCCATTCTAACCCAATCAGCCTGACATGATGATCTCCAGCCTTGTGCTCGTCAACATTCTCACCTGAGTTAACAAGACGATTACTGAAATGATCTCAGCAGGTCCTTTAATGACAGCAATGAAATGCAGTGGAAAGTTTTTTTTCAGGATTAAGTTAATTTTCATGGCAAAGAAGGACTATGCAATTAATCTGATCTCTCTTCATAACATTCTGGAGTATATGCAAATTGCTATTATAAAAACTTAAGCAGCAACTTTTCCAATATTTATGTAATTCTCAAAACTTTTGGCCACGACTGTACACTATACACCAGATGGGGGTGATGTGCATGTCATAGAGCCGTTCCTCTCATGGTGTCTGAAGATTCTCAGTCATCCAGCTGAGGTAATCCAAGGCAGTTGCGTCATGTCAACTGGACTTGTTTCTGGCTCGGTAGAAATGTTTCCCTACTCATCCAAGTAGTTTCACCTTAACGACTCTCCCTATTGCGGTTTGTTTTAGACACACACTCTAAGACTCTCCCGCCTACACTCACCTTCTCCATTTCAGACAGGGAGGATCCTTAGACCTTGAAGAACTCAAATATGAGTTGGTTCGGTGAAACATTTCTACTGAACGAGAAAGAAGTCCAGCTGACATGACGCACCTTCCAAATTCATCTTATGGTGCTCACTTTGTTGCTCTTTTGGCTCAGGAGGTTGTACTAGTTGTTTAAACTATCGTGGCTAGTTGTTTGACCTGGAGGCCTCCTTGTGGTGAGTCAGTGCTGGTACTGAACATGATTTAAAGTAGATCACCTTAATGTTTATATAATTTAGTTTCTACATTTACACGTACACAAGCTTAGTATAGGGAAAATTATTTCCAGAATTACAGGATTTTCACGAATACCAACTCTATTGTGTCAATGCTTCTACGGATTAAGTTTTAGTACGGTTTTAGTACCCAGAGAACCCCTGCTTTACAGTCGTAGGATTGAGACATGACATTCCAGTAAATGTATGAACATACTGTAATGTTTTATGTTAAACACGTCAACTGTAATTGTTTTTTATTTCACTAAACCTACTCATTTGCTGAGCAACAACTATAAAACCCACCCTAGACATGAGATAGACAGAGAGAGGGTGAGAGAGATGGACAGAGTTACCGATAGAGGAAAAATATTTCTGCTTTTGTATAATGTTGATGCAAAAAAAAGGCATCAGGGTATAACATGTGCATGTCTGAGGTGGCAGTACCCTTGAGCAGGCCAATGGCAGCCTCTGCGTTCAGAGTGAAGGAGTCGAGTGAGCGTGCGATGTGGAGCAGACCCTGAAAGTGTTGCGCCATGTGTTCCCGACACACTGAGCACATGTTGTGAATGGCCTTTGCTGCTACTGAGGCCAGTGGCTTCTCCCGCAGCCCCTTCATTAGGTAGTCCATTACAGGGTCTGTGTCCCAAACACACACACACACATCATCATCATCATCATCATCATAAAAATCGTTCTGGTTTAAATTTTATACTACACCTGATTTATAGAATCATAAAAAGTGCTCATATATTTAATCCACAAACGTAGCTGTCTCTGGCAGGATGAACAGACTTGGTCATAGATCAGGCTTTTAACAAGATGATGAGCCAAACATACTGTCTATCAACAACATCACAGAGACAGTCTGTGGATTTGATCCCAATGATCCAAATTGTCCACAAGGATGAATTAAAGAACATAAAAGCTGCTTAAATGTTCTGTAAATGAATGGTCTTAAGCCTTGTTCTTAAGCCTGCAGGCTTAAATCTGATTTGTTCCTTTTTTGCAGCACCTATGAGAATGTCAGCGCATGAAGTCCTGCTGAGCCTGCAGAAGCCAGACCACTAAATCCAGACTACTACTAGGTGTGTGCATCTATTATAGAAATGACAATATGTTGACGCATCTCCTTTCCTGAGTGCATGTGAAGGCTGCTACTGTCTGCTGAAGTTTCTGTTCTTCGGAAAAAATGTTTTTTTTCTTTGGTAGTATTTGTGCTTACCTAAGAAGCGAGGGTTGCGGTCCATCACCTCGCTCATCTCCCCCACCAGTTCAATGCTGGTGTAGCGCACAGCAATGTGCACCGTCTGAGGAAGGAGCACAACCTGTTCCAGGACTTCTGTTAGAGTGGGATTGTTCTCACTGTACACAGACATTGTGGTTTCAGTGTTACATGTATACGTGAAAGAATAAATGAATAGATAAAAAAAAAACAATAATACACCAATGCTTTACTATTTATACACTTGCATTTGGAGAGATTAAAATGTGCTTACTAACTCATTAGAGCTTTATCTATTTCACTAAAGGGTTAAATATGCTGAAACAGTGTATCCATGTTGGAGCTCACTCACGGGTCTACACTCTTTGCAATGGAGGCCATTAGGAAAAGTACAGCCTCAGTGACTTCCCAGGGTGGGTTTCCTTCTTTAAGAGTAGAATACAGCTAGAACACACACAGGAAAAAGTAGAGACAACAGCAGAGAAAAGTCTACAAGTTAGTTACAGGATAATCAAAGTTGCCCAAATACTATTTTTTCCCCCCAGATCATTAGAAAAGAGGAAAAACCTAATAGACTAACAAAAATGAATTAACATGTCTTATACTGCACTTTAACAAGCGAGAGTTGAATATATTTATATTATTCTAAGATTATATTAAACATTGGGCGTACTGAATTTTTAATTTAAGATCACAGCCGTACACACACGCACACAATCCCCCAACACCAAATAATATAAATCACTGTGTAAATTCCTACCTGTGAGAAACACTCCATTGAGCCTACAAGGAAAATAACATCCTTGACGAGGTCTGATACCCTCAGCCTGAACTCTCCAAAGTCATCTGTGTCTTCTGGGATTCCTTCCTGTTAGACAGAGATGTGATTAAACAGACATAAAACTGTGCAATGCATCTCAATGTGCCAAAGTTTACCAATATAATCCTGGGAAAAAGAAACACACAAACATACACATACAAAAAAAAAATCTAGTTCAAGTTCCTTTATTTGTACCAAAGGTAAAATTGATTTGCAGTCAAGAGTCCTCACTCACAACACATACAGTATAAACAAACCACCCATAGTAAAACAAACAAGTGCCATATGTTTACCAAATATTAAGCTCATACCCCCAAAGAGAACAGGCTTCCTCTCTGTCTCAAGTGTATCATGAGCCACACAAGTCAGCATGGGCAGTCCGGAAGTTAACGAGTAATTGTGACGTTCATGAGCACACAGGATGTAAAATCACCTTTTACTGGCCAGGGTCGAACTATTTTAAAGCAAACTGGGGAACTTTTCAAAGCAATTAATCACAAGACTGTGTGTGAGTGTACCATTGAGAGTTTATTTTCAGTAAAAAGACGTAAAAAAAATAATAAAAAAAAAAAATAAGGAAAGATTTCTCCATTTCAGAGTCACGCTTAATTTAACTTGAACCTGGCAACGCTTCACACAGCTGAAGGCTACGCCCATGTTACAAGCCACTTTACTCAATTTCTATGTTTTTTTTGGTCAGATCGAATTTGCATGTCATCATGGGTTCACATTCATAATTACTCGAGACATTCATCTGACTCTAGTGTGGATGCATCTATCCCACGAAACAGCACGCATGCGCACATTGATATGCCTTTGTTCATGCCATCTGGGTTAAAACACATCATATTTGGGCGACCGCTCATTCACTTAAAAATAAATAAATAAATAAATAAATAGATGATGCGATTTTAGCAGAAACCCTCTTGTGGTTTATCTCTGGAGGACAGAAAGCAGTTAGTCAGCTGTGTGTGTTGAGGTCCAGAAGAAGGAAGAAAGCCAGACGCCTCACTTTAGCGGTTTAGCAGCTGTTGCTTAGTGCTGCTATGAAATCGCATGTGATTAATTGCTGTGCTGACTGTGGCTCTGCACATGTGTAGGCCATGATGTCATCAAAGTCACATCCAATCCAATCTGTTCGTTCTCATTCAAGTCACATGACCACATATCAGATGCGTAACCATATACGAAAGAGACTACAATCTCTTCTAAATAAATTAATCAAATTTTTAAAAAATATTTTTTGCGTTCAGAGAGCCCCCCAAAAAATTTAAACGGAGTCACTTCTGGCTGGTAATGTAAAAGTTAGCCTATGTGCTATGAGCCAGTCTCCACTAAATGAAGCTGTTAATTTATACCCAAGTAAAAGGATGCACACGTGTTTTTGTAACCGTTACATTTTCTAACAATTTGGATTTTATTTCTCATTATGTCACATTAAAGGTGGAAAAATGGCTAATTTCTAAATTAAAGTTTAAATTAACTATTAAAATTCTTATTATTATTTTCTATTATGTTACAGGTAACAATTAACTGATAATTATTCTAAAGCTAAACTAAAACAGACAGGGTTCAACTGTGCGTCTCCTACACAAGGCTTCGTGCACAAACTAACGATTTCATGGATTCATATCAACTCCTATGATATGGAGTATAAATAATTAGGAACAGAAATTAGATGTATTAAATACAGAGCAAAAAGAATAAACAAGAAAGGGACAAACAGTAAAAGAGTTGTACAGGAGTGATCTGTAGTGGAGCGAGTGCTTACATGGTCTGGATCCAGCTGACAGTGGCGTGCCAGACTGTGTAGTAGTCTCTGGATGTAGGGTTTGAATACACCATGCAGTGCCGGATCGCTCGTCTTGTACAGGTGCTCGCCCAGTCGGTACCAGAAGTTAAAGGATATTTCCACCACCTTATTGGCAATAGAGACATTCAGTGTTCAGACACATGGCAAAATCATACACAAAATTTCATCAGAGGCAGAAAGTCAAATCCAATCACTTTTTAATGCTATTTTGATCCTAGCAGATTTAGTAACATTTTAGCAAGTCCTTATCCAAAGAGACTTACACCATCTCAATAAGCATCTCAAAGCACTAATGTTTACTGGCTGATTTGTGTCAAGCAACTATAATAAATTATCAAAAACTACTAGAAGTATCTAATAAACACCGAAATGTGTGTAACTTGCAAGTTGGTAGTTTAAATGTAATGCCTCGTACAAAGCCATGTTTAATTGTTCCAAACTTCTCCTCCACAGTCAGTCCAGTAGGTGGCAATGTAGCACCAATCACTCAAACTCAACAAAAGAAGCAGTAATCATTTTACAAAACAAAAACACTTTCCTGAAGATGCAAGAAGTTTCTATTTTCTATAAACATGGAGGTTTTTTTCCCCTGTAAACTAAACTTTCTACGGGTTTTAAAAGTGTGACAATTTAATTGTTATAATTTATTCATATTTCCTCATATATTTCTAATTCATCTCCATACATTTCACATTGACGACCATTTTTAAAAGATGTATATTAATCTTCTTTGTCTTTCGGCTCTTCCCTTTCAGGTGCCGCCACAGCGAATCGTCTGCCTCCGTCCCACCCTGTCCTCTGCATCCTCACACCAACTACCTTCATGTCCTCTCTCACTGCAGCCATAAATCTCCTCTTTGGGCTTCCTCTAGAGCTCCTGCCTGGCAGTTCCAACCTCCGCATCCTTCTACAGATATACTCACAATCTCTCCTCTGAACACGTCCAAACCACCCCAATCTGGCCTCTGACTATCTCCAAAACATCTCACATGGGTTGTCTCTCTAATGGAATCATTCTTGATCCTATCCATCCTGGTCACGCCCAAAGAGAACATCAACATCTTCATCTCCACTCCACTACCTCCAGCTCCGCCTCCTGTCTTTTCTTCAGTTCCGCTGTCTCTAAGCCTTAGAGCATCGCTGGTCTCACCACTGTCTTGTACATCTTTCCTTTCATTCTCGCTCATACTCTTTTGTCATATAACACACCTGACATTTTACTCCACCCATTCCAACTTGCCTATACCCGCCTCTACATCTAGGCATTTGGCAGACGCCCTTATCCAGAGCGACTTACTTTTTTTTTTTTTCTCATTATACATTTGAGCAGTTGGGGTTAAGGGCCTTGCTCAAGGGCCCAACAGGGACAACTTGGTGGTAGTGGGACTTGAATCTAGGACCTCTTCACCTCCCTTCCACACTCTCCGTTGCTCTGGACCGTTAACCCTAAGTACTTAAAGTCCTACACCATTTTTAGCCTCACCGTTCCACCTGGGTCCCTCTCATTCACACACATGTATTCTGTCTTGCTACGGCTAACATTCCTCTGGTTTCCAGAGCGTACCTCTACCTCTCTAGATTTTCCTCCACCTGTTCCCTGATCTCGCTACAGAGCACAATGCCATCTGCAAACATCATTGTCCATGGAGACTCCGGTCTAGCATGATCTGACACCCTGTCCATCACCAAAGCAAACAAGAAGGGGCTCAGAGCCGATCCTTGATGCAGACCCACCTCCACCTTGAACTCCTCTGTCACACCTACAGCACATCTCACCACTGTCTTACAGCTCTCATACATGTCCTGCACCACTCTAACATACTTCTCTGCCACTCCAAACTTCCCCATACAGTACCACACCTCCTCTCTCGGCACCCTGTCGTATGCTTTCTGTAAATCTACAAACACACAATGAAACTCCTCCTATGTACTTCTCCATCAGCATGCTCAAAGCAAATACTAGGGTTGCTCCGATCAGGATTTTTGGGGTCGATCACCGATGTCCGATCACTAGAAGCTGTATCGGCCGATACCAATACCGTTCACCGATTACAGGGTCTACTCAAAGCCTCATCATGTAGCATTATTTATTAATTTACATTGTTGTGAGATATAGTTTAAGTATTGAAACTACAAAAAGAGAAATATCATGAACTGACTGTATTTATTGACAAGCAACATGTGCAACACTTAAAACATAGCAGCCTGTGCTTGGTTAGTAATTGGGAACAACTTAGAGCTTGACAAATACAACTTTCCTGTAGATTGTATAAAATTTAATAAAATAACAGACAAGGAGAACACGAGTCGCCGGAAGTTCTGCAAGGTCCGCCAAAAAAACTAACCTTCAAATGTCTGATGAGGTTCGTGGTATTAAAATGCTTTGGGTGCTTCTCGCCTCGCGGAATTGTCTTGTTACACAGGTTGCCAATTGCTAATGTGTTGTCTTTTTCACACAAGACGTAGAATTGCCAGACCAGTGAAGCCTTTGTAGCAGCGCGCAAAAAAAAAAAAAAAAAAAGTCCCGCAAGTTTTGCCTCATCTGATCGGCTTCTCTATATCGGCCATTATGGAGACTGCCGATCAAACGTCCCAAAGCAATCATCAGCCGTTTATGATCGGCGACCGATCAATCGGAACACCCCTAGCAAATACTGCATCTGTTGTTCTCTTTCTAGGCATGAAACCATATTGATGCCCACATGCTCACCTCTGCCCTTAACCGAGCTTCCACTACTCTTTCCCAAAGCATCACTGTATGGCTCATCAGCTTTATTTCTCTGTAGTTGCCACTGCTCTGCACATCCACCTTGTTCTTAAAGATCGGCACTAATACACTTCTTCTCCATTCCTCTGGGATCCTCTCACTCTCCAAAATCTTGTTAAACAGACTAGTCAGAAACTCCACTGCAACCTCTCCTAAGCACTTCCATCCCTCCACAGGTATGTCATCAGGACCAACTGCCAGTCACCTCTTCTACTCTTCGTTCTCTTTCATTTTCCTCATTCATCAACACTTCAAAGTACTCCTTTCATCTTCCCATCACCATCCTGGCACCTGCCAGTACATTTCCGTCCCTGTCTTTAATCACGCTAACATGTTGCACATTAAAAGATATATATTAATAAAACTTAAGACTAATTCCAAACGTTTTTTGGTTAAATGCATTCAGGAAAACTGAATAAAGTTGTGATCATCCCCGCATGACACCATTATAAAAACACCCTTATGTAGAGGAACCACCTGTTATAAGCTCTCAGCTGTCCTTGGGATATGAAATTAATTTCATTGCAAATCACATTAAGGGTATAAATGTTCTTTATTGTGTCAACTGATGACAATTGAAAAAAATATATAAATTTAAAATTTCCAAAACCATATGATGATATTTTTCATTATGTAAAACTTTTCTGTGCTCCTGTGCTGAGCAGGGAGGCGCAAGACAGGAGTGACAATCACAGAATTAAAGATCACTGCACGCCTTTTTAATTGTTAGTTGCAAAATAAAAACATTAGACACGCTGGTGATCATTTCAGTCACCGTCTGGAGCCCCGCAACACGTCACTTCTCTTAACTGTAAAGGCTGTCTTGTACTGTAGATGAAAATGTATGCATTTCCTTTAAAAGTGGGGACTTCTACACCAGTGTGCTTATACGTAACTGGAAATTTTTCATAAAACCAATTTAGGACTGATAAAGGTAAACAGCTATGTCCTAGTTATGCGTAATTGCTTTTCACAAATACATATGCAAGTTTGCAGGATGGCTATGGTCAGACTGTGTGCATGTAATACTAACCTCATATTGAGGATGTCCAGCACATATGAGCAGCAGCTCCAGGGTGCGCAGGTCACCCATGCCATGTCCTGGACTCCGGACTATAATTTCCAGAAATGTCTCGCACAGCTCAGTGAAAATGCGGCAGTAATTCAGCACCCTGCACGTGTTTGTGTAAAACAGATACAATAAACATACAGTTTACATGCTACACAAGCAAACATGTATAATTCCCATAAATAAAATGTGTGTGTGTAGGCAGTAATGATGCATGCTGTGTGCTGCTTTACTTGTCGAGGTCCTCTCGGGCCACAGCCATGTGATACGCTGTCTCTAGTGTTAACACACCCTGGAACAGCTGCATGGCAAGTGCCACATGTGTATCTACATTCTCAATGGCATAGAGGGCTGAACACACACAGTCGGACGCAGATTCATGCAGGTTAGTGGGAGACTCGTCCCTTTGCTGTGAATAAAGAGGAGAGACACAAAATTATCCTCAAAACACCACAAAAACAGGCTGAAGAGGCAGAAGGAAATTTTTGAAAGAACATTGCATTAACATTAATTACAACAAGTCTACTTTCAGTCAGATCTTGATCAGAGCTGTACCTAACGATTATTATTAATGTTTAAAATGATGAATCTATCCCTGCTATAACCATTACATAAGCATCTTAAACAGGCTGCTCAAAAACTTGAATAAAATAGGCATCAAAGTAAATCGGTAGGATTTCGGCATTAAATGGTCTCGCGCCGCAGTATCTGAGTGAACTGCTAGTGTCTTATGATCCGCCACGCCTACTTCCATCAAAGGATGCAGGCTGCTTGTCAGTACCACGTATTATTAAAACTACAGCAGGGGGCGAAGCTTTTTCTTCTTACGAAGCCCCAAAGTTATGGATTAGTCTTCCAATTAATGTTCGGGGCTCAGACACAGTCTCAGTGTTTAAGTCTAGGCTAAAAAACCTACTTATTTAGCGCAGCACTTTTGTAAATAGATTTGCCTTAGGGTAAAGGGGCAGATCTGGGGGACGCATGGACGTAGGGTATTATGATGTGTTTAGATGCTGTCTTCCCTACTCTCATTAAACAAACACTCAGTGATGGTGAAGTGACTGTTTTGTCAACCGTATGGTCTTCTTTTGATGTCTGTAGTGATCCACACAATGACCATGAGGATGACCTTGGATTGGGCTGCTATGGTCGGTGTGATGGCTTGTGAATACAAGTGAGTATGTAAATCACTAAATTATTAATAACCCACTAAATTCCCAGAATTTTATACTCAAATCTCCATCAACAAAAGCTGATTTCATATTATTTTTATAATACTGTAAGGCTGCTTTTTGACAATGACCATCCTTGAAAGTGCTAAACAAATCAAAGAAATTTCTTTTGTTTTTGATAATTCAATTAGTCTATTAGTCTAGCAATTGTTTTACAGTTATTTTATGGTTGGATGATTATTATGTACTGGCAAATTAATAAAAGAATTAATCATATCAATAATCAATCATATTACAATATTTATTTTTCAATTAAAACATTTCCCACATAATTATGATTATAATTATCATCATTACTCCTTCTACTACTACTACTAATGAGTTCAGCAGCCATACAGTGACAATTTATTGAGAAAACTTTATTGATTAAAAATAATAATAATAAATAAATAATTAAATAAAGAAAGAACCTTTGCCTCTTCATGAGACCCCAAAAAACCCATAAAATAAAATTAGCGACATTTTACTGTACTTAATATCTGCTGTATTCCTTTCAGAAAATGAAAGTTATCATCAAATTTAACATGAATTTTTAAACATGCATAAACAATCTGAGGGACTGACAAACCGACACACTCAATGGAAGTCAATGCATTTATATCATCATAATGTAACGGATTACATTGGCAGATCGGTGAAGCCTTGATTGCTTCATTTCAAATCAATTGCAATTGTGTACAGAGGCACAAATAGGAAAATTGCAGCAGTGTCCAAATACCAATGGACCTGGATGTAGTGCAACCTATTTAGGCCAACAATAAAACAAAACACTACACAAACAGGCAATTTGATTTCCACAGCACACTTAAATATCACACTAACATATCCACTAATAACACAATAAAAGACCAAACACACACTCTCTCAACACGCGTGTGTGTGTTAGTAAAGAACTCTACAATGTGCTGAAACAGCTGGAGATCAAATGATATAAACTGGGTCCATGCACACTTTTATAAATAGGTTTTCCATGACTGTACACAGAAACAAATCTTTATGAAGACTTTATGAAACAGGACAAAACGATATACATTGTGTAGGCATTACTGTATGTCAACACCTCTACTCAGTGGAGGAAACGTAGTTTAATGTGGTCAAATGTATTAAGTAATCTCTGAGAGCCATAATCCAAGTTGACTGAAGTGAGTTAAGAGAATATAACGCCCAAATTTGTGCACCCAATCAACTCTGATGTATTCTAGTGCAGAGCAAGAATTATGTAATATACAGTTTGCAAGCCTCTTCAAATGGGTATAAGGGTATAAGTTGTACCCCTGGGGCACAAGAGGTGCTCAAATTTGCCCTATTGACATATAATGATGAAGGTATTCCCCATTGAAACAGGCCTACATAGGAACTTTGTGAACCCAACTGTGGATCCTATTGTCATAAAGACATGGAGTTCATTTTACTCAGGCAACCCAGAGGCCCGGTTTTGCCACGGCAAGCACCACTCAAGTTTTCTACATAAAATGTACCTCTCTAGTTTACTTCTGCAATCTTGTATTCTGTAAACTTGTGGAAGAAATGTGAAAGGAAGCTTCGCTACCCCCCCCCCAACTCCATGTCTTTATACATACATACACACGGAGGGTAATGAAACAGAATAGTGTCCAGGTCACTACGTGATGCTGGTGGAGGAAAACGTTTCCTGACTGGCTCCTCCAAAACACCCCAAAGTGTCTCAACAATGTTTAGATCTGGTGACTGTGCAGGCCCTGGGAGATGTTCAGCTTCACTTTCATGTTCATCAAACCACTCTGTCACCAGTCCTGCTGTGTGTATTGGTGCATTATCATCGTGATACACGGCACCGCCTTCAGGATACAATGTTTGAACCATCGGGTGCACATGGTCCTTCGGTAGTCCTTGGCAGTGACGCGCCCATCTAACACAAGTATTGTGCCTTGGGAATGTCATGATATCGCAGCCCAAACCATCACTGATCCACCCCCATGCTTCACTCTGGGCATGCAGCAGTCTGGGTGGTACAGTCGCTTCTTTGGGGCGTCTCCACACCGTAACTCTCCCGGATGTGGGAAAGACAGTGAAGGTGGACTCACCAGAGAACAATACATGTTTCACATTGTCCACAGCTCGAGATTTTCATCGCTGGCACCATTGAAACCAACGTTTATCATTGGCACGAGTGACCAAAGGTTTGGCTATAGCAGCCCAGCCGTGTACATCGACCCTGTGGAGGTCCAGATGAACAGTTTTGGTGGAAACAGGAGAGTTGAGGTGCAAATTTAATTCTGCCCGGACATCCCCTTCAGACGGCTTCCTCTTGCATCCACAGTTACTCCTGTTGGATGTCGTTCTTCTTGGTGGTATGCTGACGTTACCCTGGATACTGCGGCTATTGATACATCACAAAGACCTGCTGTCTCGGTCACAGATGCACCAGCAAGACGCGAACCAACAATTTGTCCTCTTTTGAACTCTGATATGTCACCCATAATGTGTGCATCGCAATATTTTAAGAAAAACTGTGCTATTACTCTGCTAATTAAACCTTCACACTCTGCTCTTACTGGTGGAATGTGCAATCAATGAAGATCGGCCACCACGCTGCTCAGATTTAGCCATGAAACCTCCAACATTAAACTGGACCATGTTTTAGTTTCATTGTCCAACCCCTGTACACACACACACACACACACACACACACACAGATAAAGCATCTGAAAGACTCTGCTTGATCAAATGCTAACTTAATTTTCACTCACATACACACAGATACATATGTGTGTGTGAACAATCTAAATTATTTGCAGTGTGTGGAACGGACTCCATGGTTGAGTTTTATTTGATAATTGAGCAGAATCAGTGAATTGAGTGCAGGGTGAGAGTTGATGACACTCCTTTACTAATGCTCCTCTGGCTAATTTGTTTTTATTCAAATTCCTCGCTGCACAACACTACATAATGCAAATATATTTTGCTGCTTAATACATTAAAGATCCTCATATCTAGACCCATAAGGCCAACAGTAACTTGCCAGAGCAGCACAAAATAAGTTTTTGATAACAGCGTCTTGTAGATACACCACAATAAGTAGATAGGGTGCACAAACTTTTGCCTATCCTTGTGGTCTAAAGGACGTCAGTAGTTCTGGTACGTCGTGCTACGCCTCTCCTTTCCTCCTGTTCTGTGTCCCAGACAAACCTCAATAACCTGCTGTCTGACTTGAAGAGCTCCTGAGTCTCTGAGCTGCTGCACAGATATAGATGTGAATGTCTAAATCCACAAATCATAACCGCAGATTTAATTTGGATAAACGAAGCGTCAGGGCACCTTCACTATACAGGGCATCAATAAGCACCTCGTCAGCCCGGGGCATATGTTCGCCTCGCTTATTTTTATTTCTTTACAACAAACTTAATTACATATAACGTGTTACATTTATTCCATTTGCACCAAATCTAGAAGTACACATACTCAAACCCCTTAGGGTGAACTTGAGACATTATAAACCGAGTAATCTGTAGAACTTACTAGCACTTGGAACAGAACCACCAGGAGCTGATTAGTGGCCATGAAGTTGCTGTCCAGCACACCCAGGTTAAACCAACTGCCTAAGCAGCGGAACACTTTAATGAGCATCATCTCATCTCTCCCAGACTTCTCCACGCAGGACATCTGGTTAGGATTAAAAAAAAAAAAAGTCACATGACAGATTTTATGTTGCTGCAACCAATAAGAGCTGTGAATCCTGGGTAGACGGTCTATTCAATTAAATTTTTGGTGCTGCGATTTTCAGTTAAGTACAACAAATATTTATTGTCTGATTTGTCTCAATCAGTTAGATTTCTAATAGGTATTAAAATATAAAAATTAATTCAAGTACCTAATAAACATAGCAATGCTGTGTGACTTGTGTTGTAGATGGCAGTGATGCACTAACTGATCATAAACTCAAAAGAAGAAGCAGCTATAATCTCGAAAAAAACAAATAGTATTTCCTGAGATCTTTGCAGAAGATATAAAAGCTCTGCATTTTCTGCAAGAATTGTGGTATATTTCAAAGGAATTTGTTCATTTTTGACGTAACGTTTGTAGGTTTAACTGAATCCTTTAAAAAATGTGACTCAATTCTGAATCAAAAACTAACTCATCAAATCAATTAATCTGATCGACCAACAAAAGATCGATAATCATTTTAAAATCACACAGCTCTACAGGTGATGCCAAACAAGTAAAATTCTCTGTTCTGGCAGACTAAGATTAAGGAATCTTGCAAGCAAATGAAAAGACTGTGGCAACTTTTTGTTTTTTCTTCCAGGAATTTAAGGATTTTATACATTCCATGATCTTTATTTTGTGTTTTAAACACAATTTCTCAGTACATCAGAGTATATCTGGACATTCTTAAATATTACTAATATTAAATATTTTAATTCCTGCAATATCAATTACAAGCACATTATCAAACATGAGAATATCTGTTATAAGGTGAGGTGGGTTACTCTCTAAACGAGAAATGATGAACAGCAGCATGTGTCTTTTGATTGTATACGCGATTAACACTGCCACAGTAGAAGAGAAGACTGAGGTGTAGGTGCATGAAACTCACCAGCAGAGTGACCACAGTGGTGGAATAGAACGCGAGGTCCTCTATGATCTCCGTCCGCCGGTTAGCACCTATCCTCAGCAATCGACTGTGCACTTCCTCCGGCAGCACCGTGAGGATTTCAGTTAGAAAAGGCATAGCGGTCACATCGTTACCATACCTGAGGAGAGGAGAAACAAAGTGGAAAAAAGAGATCATTTCACCTTAATAAACACATTCATAGACTGACATCACACCATCCGTCTCAGTGATGTCCCTCTAAATCCCTCTATAACTGTAACTGATTAATGGGTGAAATATTTCAGTGACTATCATCAGACTACACATTTCAACTCTATTGATTCAATTCTATGCTCATAATGAAACAAACTACAGTGGAACCTCGGACTGCGTGTAACCCGGTTTGCAAGTGTTCTGCAAGATGTGTAAAAAATGTATAAAAAAAAAAAGTAAATTAAATTTTCACTTGGAAAAACGAGCAAGTCTTGGTTTACGAGTGCAGAGTATCATGTAACACGCAGTCGTTTCTTGTTTTTGATGCAGAGCGTCACGTGATCACAACTGTTTTTTCTTTCCCTTGCGCTGCGGAATTGTGGCCCCCCTCCACTCGCCTTCGCACACCCTCCCCCCCTCCCCTCGCCTTCGCACACCCTCTCCCCCTCCCCTCCACTCGCCTTCGCACACCCTCCCCCCCCTCCCCTCCACTCGCCTTCGCACACCCTACCCCCCCTCCCCTCCACTCGCCTTCGCACACCCTCCCCCCCTCCCCTTCGCACACCCTCCCCCTCTCCCCTCCACTCGCCTTCGCACACCACCCCCCCCTCTCCACTCCACTCGCTTTCGCACACCACCCCCCCCTCCACTCCACTTGCCTTCGCACACCACCCCCCCCCTCCACTCCACTTGCCTTCGCACACCACCCCCCCTCCACTCGCCTTCGCACAC
>JAAGKR010009784.1:0-25250 GCA_011419295.1 Clarias macrocephalus
TTTTTTTTTTTTTGGAGAAGATAAAGCAGTAACATCAGTACACTTGACGTGATCTTGGCAGAGGAAGCCATTGTGAGAGGAAAAGAAAGTGAGAACTGCAATCCAGAGGCCTGGAGTTCTAGAGTGGCACTCAAACAACACCACTTCTTCCATACACTTATGTATACTCCTACACAAATACACATTGTGCTTAACGTTCCTGTACTCGCTGTCTCTTTCTCCCACATTTCCCTCTGCCCTTTTCCTTTCCTGTCTTTTCTTTTCTCTCCATCTGTCTCGATACTGTATATCTCCCTCTCTCTCTCACTCTGCTGGAGTGAGCTGTACTCCTTCAGTTACAGCAGCATAGAAAGCATTTTTTTTCTTCTTCTTCAGCCTTTAATAGCCCAGAGACTCAGGAGCACTGGTCTGGCCACCGTTACTGCAACCTCCTCAGAGAATTCAAGCCGAGAGGCTGAGAAATGGAGAGGAATGCTTTCTTCCCGGATTTACAACTTTTTCCATCGCTCTGCGGATGCGAGCGCTTAAGTGAAGCCACTAGCTGGTTATTGGTAGCATTTGCTTGTATCCCATGAGGAGAAATACGAGCCTTTCCCATAGCTTTTATTTTGCTCGTTTTTCTACACATACAGCCCATTCAGAAGAGCTTTACGTTTTGTTTCATTCCTAACCGAATCAAATTTGTTTTCTTGGACTGGATTGTACAAGCTTTCTTATTGCATTTAATTACCATCGATTTTTTTCTTTCTTTCTTTCAGCGTCTGTAAACAAGCCTGTGAATTATTAGAGTAACGTTGTTCCAGTTTAAAACATTTACAATAGCTATAGACTTACCTTGCCCTTCTCCACAGGTCAGATATCAGCAATTACACATTTGGCGCAGACACAAAGGCACCCCTCGGTGGCTAATTAAAAACGGCTCCAAAAGCAGCTATCTCAGCCAGATCTCACACTAATGGGCTGGAAGTGGAGAAGTATAAAGCTTCCTCCGTCTCTTACTCAGGGACTGCACACTTCCAGGCTAGTCATTAGCCCAAGCATTGAGGCTGGATTATCCTGCTGATTTTTCCATCCGCACGAGTGCAGGTGCTGTCCTGGCATCAGGCACGATTACATCTGACCTGAGCTAATGCTCTTTACTTCGCTTTTATTGTGATGGTGATTGATTGTGATGTGAGTTGCTAGAGCTGCATGCTAAGCCAGCAGCAAAAGGTCCTCCAAGCCTCACAGGAGCCACACGCACACACACACACACACACACACACACACACACACACACACACACACACAGCGTGCGCTGCATTGCTCAGATTTAACTGTTTGTCCTTACCTCTGTACATCTTCCAGATTGAGGAGGATTGAAGGAGTGCTGATCTGATGTGAGGGTTAAATAGGTAACAGTGACATTAGAGTAGGCAGGTACGATTCACTGGTAGAGTGATCTGTTCAGCATGTTGTGTAAAAGAGTTTACTCGTATCTCATTCGATCGTCTTCCTAGGTGTTTTATTTCACCTCAAAGCAGAGTTGTAGTGAATTCTGCTGACTTCCACTCTTAACACAACACAGTGTAGTAACAAAAGATAATCCTAGGTCATGCAAAATAAAGTGACAGAACTGTTGATACTGGTGACACCGATAGTTCTTCATGATCAAATGAATCAGTCACTACACATAAATGCTTGAAATCTACACCGTGTACAGTGTGAAAGGTTTTACTTTATTCACGCTAAAAGAATTCAGCGTTTTCTAGTTTAGTCTCTGTGTACTTCAGTCATTAGTGCATCACTGTAGTCAAATATACAGTATGTAAAATGCTTTCGTGAAATGTTTAGTCAACTGTATTTTTTCATGTTGTTATGTAGTTGAATATTATAACCATTCATAATAAGCGGGTCTTTCAGTAAACGGGTCTTCTGTACGTTTCACTAAATTTGAAATGTATTTCTTTACATACCTAGTCGTGTTAACCATCTCACCAAATTTTGTCCTGAAGACTTTCCTTCAGCTGAAAACTTAAAGGTCCTTTATTTTACTATTTCTTTAACAAGTTAACACAGAGTCTGTTAGCGCTTCAGCTGAAATGCACATCAGATATTGGATTTTGACAATCTATAAAAAAAAATTTTAAATCTGCACATTGGTCAGAAATCAGATATCTTTACATTTCATGTATTGGAGGATCCAAAACAATTCTCAGAAAAACATTCTGTCTATATGTCTGTCTATCTGTCAAGCCGATTTTTTCACAGCATCATGCAAAACTCGACAGGATGCAATAAATCTTTGCCAGTCCTTCAATACTTGCCTGAAATGAAATCAAAATGTTGAGTAGAAAGAACATTATGAACAGTTTTGTGCCAGGTTACCTCACGGGAGCCATCGCTTTTTAGGACGAAAACAGCCTCTTTTGCCCTTAAAGTGAGCGTGGCTATATGCATCACTCAACAGAGCCAAAGTATACGCAAGACACAGAAATGCCCATAATACCCTTACAAAGCGCCCAAATCCTTACAAAACGTAATCAAACGTGACACAGCATGCCTTACTCCAAAAAAAATTGCTATATAACTTTTGAAATCTGAATCTTTAAGAAAAGACGTCCAGTATGGACCGATCATTGTATGTTCATTCTTCATTGCGTGTTTAAAGTTTAAAACCAGTTTGTCTCGTATGTTCTGAAACCGTGGTGCTAATTAATCCGGTGATGTGAAAAGCCACTATGAGATGAAACACGGGTCATTGGTGCAAACGTATCAGCAGCAGTCCGAGGTGATGGAGTGTTAAATGTCCACACTGAGAGTGTTAGCTGCTCAAATTAAAATGTTGAGTAAGAGTGATGTTATGAACAGTAAGTGCCGGATGTAATAATCTACTTCTCTACAGAGCGTGTAACTTGCCATAAACAAGGCGTAAGATATTCAATCTTACAAAATGTTATTTGATTGTATTAATAAAGTTAAGCAAAACATTGTAACAGTCAACAACGGATACTAACACTAGTGGATAATACATTTTCATCCCTCAAAACCCTTTCAAAACACCCTTTATTTCTCTCCTCGTCGGAATGCACTGTTTTAGTGCCAGAGAACAGTAAGAGGGAGTGGTATATTCTTATAAGGTCACAATACGGCTCTGGCCAAAACACAGGACAAAAAGCAGGGAATATTTTTCTTGCATTTTATTATTTTATTTTGTACAAGCATACTGAAGACCACTGAATGTCTAGAAATTATCAAAAATGTATTTTGAATTCATGGTCACCTTTAAACGAACAGCTTTACTGATTTTAAACATTTTCTTACAAAAAGCCTCACTTGACCTTTGGATGTTAAATAATTCCACTGATTTAAAAGCTGCTTATTGTTGGGCAATTTTCAAAGCATTGTCATACAGCTCCACATGAATGAGCTGTTACTATAGAAAGGATAATGTGTTAGAATGAGAAGATTAATATGCACTTGTGATTTGCCTCGCAGCAGGTACTATTCTCAGAGACATGCCAGACTGCTGTTAAACGGAGATTAATCAACACATTTTGTCCGGCCGGATTGAAGACTTCTGCAGTAATGCTCAATAAAGTGTCTGGTTAGCCTTAAGGATAATAAAGTACACATGATGTCATTGCCCAAGTTCATATCAGGACAGGCTTACCTGTGATAACATTGTCCATGACTCCTGCAAGAAGCTCAGGTCTTTATAGTGCAGATATTCATAAGATAGGCTTTAGAGGATTGCAGAGAACAAAAGGAGGAGAATGAAGGCCTGTGAGTCCTGTGAGGCCACATATGATCGGGGTTAGACTGAGTGCGATAGCAGGAGCGCCACATTTCCGTTGGGTTATTAACCGTGGGTTATTGAGATGCAGAATGCAGTCTGTTCACAGACATTGAGTGTGAAGTCCGTGGCATCTTGTACATGGCAGAATGTCACAAAAACACACCCAGCGTAAACAAAAAAACATCCCGTTACAACATCGAAAGCAGGTTTCACAGACGGGAACAAGAGCTTCCCAGTACTCCTTAAGGCTAATTTGTGCTTCTGCATCAGGTCTGTGCTAGAGCTTTGTACCCTACAGTGTAGCCTACGGCATAGCCTGACGTTCACCTCCCCAGAAATCCAACGCAATCCAACTGTGGTTGGTCCACTTAGAAGCATCGCATTTCCTGCTGCTTCTTCTTCTTCTCTGCTTCCTTTTTTTTTCTTTTCTTTTTTTTTTTTTTTTATTGAGTCGAGAATTGTACTGATCTCCTCCGAGGTCTACAGTACTTTCACCCAAAAGTGGCAAAGAGACTCAACACTGTGGCAAAGAAACCCCACTACAGACTAGCTGAGGGATGCAGCATATCGGCGCACAAGTACTGTATATAAATGCTCAAAACATCGCAGACCACTTGTGTGGACTTGACACAGAAGCATAAATCAGGATTTAGGTGTGTCAACATTTCCACAAACTATTTTGCCTGGCAGTCATGCCCTACCACAGTGAACACTGCCAAGCCAAAATACTGAAAAATCGCTGGCTAAATTTACCCCGTGTTTTTTACTGAACACGTGACACGAGAGCAGAAATGTTAAGAAACTCCAGTCATTGGATATTACCAATTATCAGGCTCCAGCTGTTCTTTTCAACACTTTCAAGGACAGAACCCTGCCAGATTTACAATAAGGTGATATTTACAGCTGTCTCATCAGGTATGATTTAATGTAATGCTAAAACTATAATTTAGTCAAATCAAAGCAGTGTTTAAGTATAATATCAGGACATTCGGTTATTCACCATGTCAGTTCTTGATGTATTTACCTCCCGACCTTGCCGTCCACCTCTCACTCTGTTACCTGTGCTGCCTGACGAGTGACTGAGGTCTCTGTGTATGCGCTCACACCAGTGTATTAAGTCGTTTAGTATGTCTGATTAAACAGGTGTAATTAGAAAGTTATTTGGGGAAAATGTATTGAGATTAAAGAAAACCAAATGAACAATTAAAACAATTAATGTAAATTGAATACCAAGAGAAGCTTAATAACTGTAATGAAAATATAATGGCAGCGCTGGCCTGTTAAATCCTGTACAGTATGTGCCCTAAATTAGCAAACATACACAAAGTACATCATGTACCTTACAGTATGTTGGATATTTGTTGTGTTAAAGGTTCATTTCAGCATGGTGCTACCTGAAATAAAATGTCCACTACACAAGCACAACTGAACAGCAAAAAGCTTTGACCAGGATTAGGTTTGTCTCCTTGCTGGATGGCTGATAACCACAAATTTCCTTTTCTTTTCTTCAGTGGAATAATGAGAAGAACACAACCTGTCTCCCAGGTTTTTGGCCTCATACAGTATATTGTTGCATTTTCATGCACAACAACTATCACTTTAAACCACAGACAGATTGCCAGACAGCATGGCGGCTGGTTTAGTTTTGCATTACTTCGGCCGTCACACTCAGGAGCTCTATTCTCATAAATGCCGATCAGTTTTATCTGTTTTAATTTAGAAGAGCGAACAGTCATACTGTAGTCACTATACCAATAAGTTTTTTTTTTTCCCTTAATTGTTCATGTTCATTAAAAATGAATAAAGAAGCAGATGGAACTTTTGTTCAGGCTTGTTTGAAGTCTTCTTCGCCTTATTTATTATGATCGAGGCATTAATATTTATGTACTTTATATGCAGTCACTGTAAGTCCATGATAAAGCAAGATTTAAATTGACATCATATTTGCTTTCTCAGGAGGTATGCGGTGAGGCTGACCGAGTGGCAATGAATATTTCACTGGGGCCGTGTAAAAGTGCATTTTTGATGCGGTTCAGCTGTCCTTTCTGGGCGACGTCCTGGGATCATGTTTTCTAGGAGCTCGCCGTTTGACATTTAATTTCAGTGATTTTGTAAGCGAGAGTGCTAATCCCTAGGGCTGACATATTGTGGTTGCTTGGTGGAAAGGAAGCGTGTCTCGCTCACACACTGGGAGTATTGACCGTCAGATTCATGTCTATGCCCTGACGTTCCCTGGAGATGCTGCTTGGTATAAGTCTTAGTACCATAAGGAATTGGGTTCTGGGAGTGTATATTTCTGTCTCCGTTTGCTTGAAGCCCACATGCTGGAAACTCACAGTGACTGATCCATATATCCACAACATGTGGTGAATTAAACATTTGTGGTTTGGTAGGTGTTGTTTTTTTTGTGTCATAAACAAAGCAAGATTTTTCATGTTTTTCCTAAATGCATAAATAGCTCTAGAACAGCACTCATAATTGTAATAATAATAATAATAATAATAATAATAATAACGTTGTTGTTGTTGTTGGACTTTCAACAACTTGGCACAGGTTTTACACAAGATGCCCTTTCTGATTAAACGCAACCCTCCCATTTTACTCGGGCTTGGGACCGGCACTGCATCCATTGGCATTGACTGGGAATCTAAATTAATTAATCACTTTGTCATTTCAAAAGTAACTAATGTACACACCTTAAAAGGATGATTAATTTTAAAAAGTATTATTGTTTTTTGTGTTTTCATTTGTTCTAACACATCTTTGCTCTCTGTCTCTCTCTCTCTCTCTCTCTCTCTCTCTCTCTCTCTCCCTCTCTGTCTGTCTGTCTCTCTCTTTCTCTCTCACTCTCTCTCTCTCTAGGTCTATATAACTCAGTGGACAGTTGGATGATTGTCCCCAACATCAAGCAGAATCATTACACGGTGCACGGGCTTCAGAGTGGAACCCGCTATATATTCTTCGTCAAGGCCATCAACCAGGCTGGCAGCCGCAATAGCGAGCCAGCACGTCTCAAAACCAACAGTAAGTCACACACACACACCACTGCAAGGATAAATAAGCAAGAAAAAAAATAACACAATTTATCACACTAGAACTTTTAGGGCCTTGCTTCTCATGCATATTGTTGGGTCCTGTTCAAAACAGGCATTAGGTTTCCTCCAGTACCTACAGTACCCTCCCAAGGACGTATGATTGATAAGAATTACTATCTGCATTCGTGAGATTGCTATTTAAATTCCTCTGAAGAATCCGCTGGCTCAGTGTGTGTGGAGCAATCTGTCAGTAAAGATGTGCAATCGGGTAAATTATGCAGATCTATCATACACCAGCTTTATCACTGTTGCGTCATTAGAGAGCAACTGAGCCTGGTAATAATAATAATAATAATAATAATAATAATAGCACTGTTGGTGCAGCATGTGTGTTTGTGCCCAGATGTCGCATGCATTGTAACCTCTTCCTGCTTTTTCTCAATCATGTTACAAAGCACCCATGAACTCTAGAAGGTCTTATTTAAATGTACGCTGCTCCAGGAGGGTTAACATTTCATCCTCATATTGTTTCCTCTTTTCTTCCTCTCAGTCAGAGTTTTCTGCCTCAATCAGAGTTAGCACCCCCAGACTCCTCACCACTTGTTGCTTTAATCGCCCTCTTGGTCAAAGGCAGTCTGGATTCCTCTTGCATTGCCTGGGCTTTTCAGTGCAGGTAGTTTGCTTAGCACAGTAAAGATGAGATTTAAACAGCGCAGAAAGGAAAGACCAATTATGGGAATTGTTGAGTGAGAGTCATGTTACTCAGCAGGTGTGTTTACCAGGAGCACTCTTCCATAGTACCACGTGCACGTTTGACAGTCTTGCCAAAGCTGTAGCACTTTTTTTTTCCTTTTTTTAGATAAGAAACTTTTTGCATGTCTCTCATCTGTTTTGTTTCCCCTCTACCCCTACACTACATTGTACACTGTCAAACAGGCACACAAAGTAACACAATAGCTTGCTCTAAGAAGCAGCACTACTATTTGAATCCATTTACATAAGCTCTTTGTGTTTGATTAAGAGATTCAGAGCGAGCAGATTCTGAAACAGTCTTTTGTTTCCAGCGTGTCTCTGTCTCAGCATGATCAGCTGGCTGTAATTATCCAGAAGCAGAGCTGCTGGTGACTGCGTCATTAAAGTGAAGTCTTGCTAACTACAGGCCGACAAGTAGCCAAGTGTGTTTGTGTGTGGGGTGTGTGTGAGGAGAGTACTAACAATAAGTGTCAAGAAGAACCTGTCATGTGTCGTGAGGTTTTTATTTTTATTTTTTTTATAGAATAGACTATATGTGATGGGATGCATTAAGGATAAATGTGTGAAATCTTAAGTAGTACAGTGTATGTGCTATACCAGTACCTTTACATTGCATGCAAAATGACCTAGTATGCACCTTAAGCACAAGTTTAGACCTGGGTAAGGAATATCCGGTTATTAAGAATCCTTTGAGTTTAGGGAAAGAAGCTGTTTTTTTTGTTGTTGTTGTTGTTTTGTTTTTTTCAGCCTGGCACACGTGTCCTAAATCTGGCTTGACATTTTACCAGATAGCAGGGGTGAATAGAGACCTTAGAAGCAAATGAATTGGCTTTACCGAGGCGGTGCTTGTGATACTTGTGATACTCTCACAAATTTTCATCTTGTTACACAGTACAGAGACAGTGCAATTACCAGACACATTACCTATCTCAGACTTTAATACATCTTGTCCGGATGTTCTCAAAGTGTGCCTGTGGAACATGGTGAAGAAGACGAGGCCATCCCTTACGTTACTCCAGGAGCTCTATCATGTCATATCATGCCTTCAGGGCAACAATGGAGAAGAGGCATCGTCAGGGTTGTAAAATAGAAATCAAAGCCACACTGACAGAGGCTATACATGTACTGTAACATTGCTGCCTCTAGGTGTTTTGTAAGACCTTTTTTTTCTATTTTTCTAAATATTCAGGATGTTATATTTCCAATCCATCTTAAAAAAATATACAGTGTCATGCACCAGGACCCGTGCTGTATATCTCAAGTAGTCCTTTAAACAACCAGTAAAATGTCACTTCATAGTGTGAGGGATGAGAAATCAAGCTGTGCTGAAGTATGTCTCGGTCTGTGTCAGTAAGCAACCCACACAGTCATAACTCCATAGTGTATATAATGTATTTGTGTTTAGCAGCAGCAAGATTGTGTGTGTGAGTGTGTGTGTCTCCAACAGAAGGCTCTGTTTAATCAGCAGTGCTTCAGCTGATGATGCACATTCAGGGCTCATTTCAAGAAACTGATTCCGTGTCAGTAGACAGTATTTTAAAACCACGTTAATGCTTCATGTGCTTTTTTCCCCATCTTTATTATATGTACCGATTTTCAAAGCATTTATTATTTATAAGATGTCAGGCTTGTCTGGTTATGTCTTAAGACCTTTAGGCCAACTGAAGTGTGTCTTAATTAGAATAAGCAAGCATAGGTGCATGGAATACTTAATAAGGAGCTGTTAAGTGTCTAAGAGTTACCTTGTCCTCTTTGCGCTTGTTTAATTGCCTAGACTTGCATTATGTGACAGCACACTTCCTAAATGTCAGCCTCCGCTTTATTATTTTTTTTCCATGATAGTCGTTGCACAGAAGAAAACCTTTCAAGAATAAGTTAAGTCAAATTAGAAGGAGTTAAGAAAATACAAGACAGTTGTCCTGGTGTTATTCCCACGTGTGTAGGAACAGAATGTTGCACGAAACACCCTTCCATTTCCAACCACACTAATCAGCACTTCTGTTTACATTGTGAACATGTTCTTATCAGATCCCTTCAGAGTTAGAAATGTGCTAGTCTTTCCCACTCCCGGGTGCAGCTCTCCTACACAGTCTGCTGTCGTCTAATATGGTGCTTTTTGGAAATGTTCTGATCCTCACTCGCTCCACATTCCTTGTATGAAACGGTATCGGTTCATTTGTTATAATAGACTACAGGTTTTCTGCTTCATTTACCCTGGCTGTAGCATGCCACGTGTCTGCATGTGTGTATACATGTTTCCTTTGTTGCTTGCCAGGAGCAGTCCCGGTGGAAAGGCAAGACCGTGCACGTGTGTTTCGGGAGGACTGCACTCGCCGCGATAAGCAGTTCAAAGCACAAGAGAACATTAATGGAATTGGCTGGAAGTAGCGCATTTCTTGAATGCCTCATAGCCAGGCACAGTAACTCACACTGCGGGTGAAGCTAGACATGCAAGCTGATTATTGCACCGTGCTGTCAGTCATTAGGGTGCACCTCAGAGGATTAGCTTCAGGTCTGAGTGAAATGTCAGACCTGACCTGTGTTTAAAGTCCAATCCCAAACTTCAGCAGTGAGAGTTTGAGGGATGGAGAACTCTTCAGGGGAAAACATCTACTGTAGACATGCCGTCTCCTCGGAGGTGTTGCTTTTCCACCTTTTCCATGTTTCGTTGATTTTAACAGTTGATGGAAAACATGGTGTCTATCGACAGACATGGATTGCTTCGAAAATGTACAAGTTATGCTAGTAGTAATCTAATAATCAAACTATTGTGGTGACATCACTTTGGCAGTGTTACGGACATTGGGAAAAGGTTGACGTTAAGTTAAGGTTAGGAAATTAATTGAAATTTAGAATTACAATGTTGCAAAAACAGCTTCAACAATATTAATACTAAACCGATGACCTAAGAGAAATTACAAATCTGATGGACTGGATCACTGGACTACTAAACAACATGCTGTTGATGCTAGTAAATGCACTTACATAACAACATGTGCCACTAAACAACATAAGTTTACTGAAATAAATTGTAAAGCAGAAAAAATGATGACAAATGTCTACTTAACGTCTGTGATGATGTCTGTGGTAATACAATAGCATAGTGCGGTCATTTGGGAGCTAAGATGCACCTCATGTTTTCTAACATCACTCTGATCTTTGCCCAATCAATCAGCATGAATTCTCCAAATAAAGGTTTTAAATTTCATTGTTTTGAGGTTGTGTTTGCAGCATTGTGTTTGGGTCATTTCATTAAAGTCATTCTAACTTCCATAAACAAAAAGGAAAAGTCATTGCAACATCGTCACAGCTATATTACAGCGCACGCCCAACTTCAGGCTTCCTGCTGTAAAAGCTGTAAGGCTCAATAAGCTGATTCAGATCTGTTGAAATCAGGAAAACTATTTAACTTGATCAAGCATGTAAAAGCCTTGTCCTTGACGAGCACATGTTTGCGCCGTCTCTTCGAATTCGCTCATGTCTTTTCATCCACAGGCCAGCCTTTCAAATTGGACCCTAAGACGGCTCATAAGAAGCTGCGCCTTTCCAACGACTGCCTGACCATGGAGAAGGATGAGAGCTCTTTAAAGAAGAGCCACACACCAGAGCGCTTCAGCGGTACAGGTTCCTATGGCGCAGCTGGCAACGTATTTATCGACAGTGGCTGCCATTACTGGGAGGTGTTGTTGGGAGCATCCACATGGTGGGTAAAAAAATAAATGACCAGGAACAATGCTCCTCTGGGCCAATTATTATTAATCTTGTACCAGCACCATTTTGTTCTCGATTTGTATTTATGTTAGTAGAGTTGTATATGACAAAGAATGACTGACTTTTCCACATCTGATTTGTAGAAAAAAATGCCAACTAGATTCACCCAAACGTGTGTATGTGTGTGTATATATGTGTATATATACGCAGCTGCGATTCACACTTATTTAAACTCCAGCAAGCTCCACACAGTTAAAAAAATAAAAGTCTTTCAATCATTCTACTACATATTAGTCTCTGCGTGTGTGTTTGTGTGCTATGGTGTGAATGTTGCACATTTGTGTTTTTCAAACAGCTAAAATTTCATTTTCTTGACCCCACTGCTTAGCAACCGTTCCTATCTGTTTTTATCTGTTATTTCCACCCATACACAAAAAAACTAAAAATAAATCTAAAAGAAAATGTCATCTTAGCATTCATCTGGGTGAGATATCAGATTTTAGCATCAGATGAACATAACCATCATCCCATCTGCTCAAAGGCAAGATATTTCATCCACTGTTAAAAAAAATACTGCTTAAATAATTTAGGTTTGTCCAACTCCAGCAAAAATATTTCTGCTTTAACATCTCAAACGTGGTTGAAGTTAGCTGGCATCCTACATGTTTGCTGAATCTTCTTTTTTTAACCTCATAAGATTAACTTCAAAGTCCCATATTTCCCTATGACAGCAAGATCAGTTTAAGTAAATAGCATTTTACCTTAGCTTCTTTTTTTCCTTATGCATTTATACTTTTTTGTGACATTTACTGTGTAACTGTTTGTTGTACGTAAACAAATCTGTTTTGAAAATATGACAATAACCATACAGGGGCAGTTCTTAGATGTTGGTTTAAACAGTTTTATTAATTATTTTAAATGTTTATTATTTATTATTAGTTTATTTGTATTTTTAAACCATCCTTTGCTTTTAAAATGCATCTTATGCTGCAGGTACACGGTGGGTGTGGCTTACAAGTCGGCCCCGAAGAACGAGTGGAACGGCAAGAACTCGTCATCATGGGTGTTCTCCCGCTGCAATAATAACTTTCTGGTGCGACACAATGGCAAAGAGATGCTGGTGGAGGCGTCACTGCAGCTGCGAAGGCTCGGAGTGCTACTGGACTATGACAACAACACGCTCTCCTTCTACGATGCCATGAACTCTCAGCACCTGCACACATTCGACATCTCCTTCCTGCTTCCTGTCGCCCCTACCTTCATGATCTCAAATAAATCGCTGATGATTCTGTCTGGCCTGCCTGTGCCCGACTTTGTGGACTGCCCCGAGCAGCAGGACGGCAGCAGCCGGCAGCAAGAGTCTCCATATGGCCTGACTATGAAGAGCTGCAACTGAGACGCTCGCACAGACTCTTCCAGAACGGTCCCAGGAGCGTTTCGTCTAGGGCCGATGGGCTCGTCTCGTCCACTCCGCTTCCTCACTTTTTGTTTTGGCCCCACCACAGGCTCACATGGTTGATGGTGTGGATAGAATTGTGGGAGCTAGGTTTGAAAGATGTGCTAATTCGCTCCTTGATCGTTGCAGTTAGGGCTATTTCGGATGTGTTGCATGACGACTAGTCATGGATTATGAGATCTGTAATGGAGTGGGAAAAGTATGTAAATTATTCATGACTAATAGGTTGGTTTGCTTCTTTTATCAGTTTTGCTATTATCCGTAAAAGCACTTTTTCGAACATTTCGAGTGCCCCGTGTGTAGAAGAAAAAAAAAAAGAGAGAACAAAAAAAAAAGAAACTTGATTTAGGACAGGGCTGGACATTGTTTGGATATAGTGGATTTATCTTCTAATAGAAAAAGGGATTATAGATAATGCAGATATGGCGTTTCTACTGAGGTTAACATTTAATAATACCTGATGAAACAAATTCACACTTTCATATTCAGGGAGAGAACAAGGAGAGCATTTTCTTTGTGCTTTTGTCTAGACGTTTATAGCATGATATGTATTTCCTCTGTGATTTGTTCCACTCGATTGGTTTCCTGTTCTGTATTTTGTGCTAAAGCATGACAGTCCCACTGCTGATTTTATAGACATGGATTTGTACTGATCCATGTAGTATTTTTTCTATAGTTTTTTTTTTTATTATTGTAAAGCTAAATCCATCTCACCGACTCAACCAACACGTAAAAGCATTGCGGGTGAACAAAATCTCCAAAGGGCTTTATGGAACACAATTTACGCTTTCACATATAGATTCGTTCAGTTAAAAGGAGGGGCCGATTTTAACAGTATTCAGTTCCATGCTCAGTTCTCAAGGGGTTGTGACATTTTGCGAAGGCAAGTCTGCTGTGACATCAACATGCAGGTGTCCTGATGCCAACAACCCCATCTTATCAGTGCTTTGGGTCACTTCATGAAAACTTCAGCCAGAGCACCCATGTTACACTCGCGTAAAGGTTCAGTGCAGGGTAAAGTAAGGGCACTTAATTAATTTATATTGTAACTATGTTATCATAAAAACTAAAATAACTGTTATCAAAGCAGGTAGATATGGTTCATACAGTATATATATGTGACAAGTATTAAGTTGCACAAGTTAGTTTTGCACTATGGCCAATAGAGTGCAATGTAGGTGAAATGTATGAAAAGCTTAAATCTCAGCAATAATATCTTCTTGATTCCTCTATAGAATTAAGAAGGTTTAAATCCTAAACATTGCATTAAAGCACTTTAATGATGAACACTTTCCAAGTTACTCCAGTTGTGATAGAAAAACATGCAATTTGTTAGCTATAAAATCTTGCTGCTGTTGTTAGCAGGGAAATTCTGGTGTCAAAAAGGGGCTGAACGTTCTCTTTTTCCTTTTAAGTCACAGAATTGTAATTTAAATATTCTAAAAATATGATTTTGACTCCTTCCTTGTAAACAAACTCACACTGGCCATATCGCAGCAACCAGACTTAATAAAGGAATAAACTTGAGATCAAAATAGAGCTTATTGAACCAGAGATCTGAAAGTATACAGAACGCAAATCATCTAAAATCTAAAATGTGGCATTTATCTGTGCCAAAAGCACTACAATGCTCAATGACCAATCTAAAAAAAACCTAGTATGGGCATCCTGCCAGAATGTGTTGAATCTGTTGAATCTGGACTTACGCAACGCAGTTGCATACGCAGTAAGTGGAGAAGAGTCTTTTAGACCCATATGCCATTATGTCTAATAGTTATATCAGCATAAAGATGTGAGGGTTTTCTTTAGAATTATATACGTTATAAATTTAACCGTGACTCATGTCACAGTTTGGCTGCAGTTTTCATGGAATGACCCGTTTTTTTTTGTTGTTTGTTTGTTTGTTTTTGCCTCATATATGATTTCCCTCAGTGCGATATTCAGGGAGGAATCAGTGAATGATGTCATAGACAATCATTTCTACCTTGCAGGCAAAAAAATATATATATATATGTATATTGTGTAGCATGATAACGTATATCGGCAATAGCGTGTTCTACTTGAGCCCCTCCTTGAAACAGAAACGGGCGTCCCACTGTAACATGCTGTCTCTGTGTAGCCTAGAGAGCAGACGAACTACTGATGGCACTCTCCTGCTGCTGCGTATAGTCATGTGTGGGGCCTCTCTCTCTTTCTGTCCCAGTGGCTACTCAGCTCAGCTCTCCCATGACCGTTTTTGCTTTTTTGATGTTTTTGGGCTAAAGTCCCAGAGCATGCTTCAGATCACAGTGCTAATGCAATCCATTTTTCACACAGCACAAGCTTACACCATGATATCCTTTCCTTAGTGTGTTCTGTGAGGTTATTATTAATACTATTGGAAACATACTTGCACAATAAACAGGCAGTTGTTGCAAAAATTCCATTTTGTCTTTAACAGCTCAGCGAATCTTAAGCTGTCCAATATCTTTTTATTGTCAACCGAATAGTTCAGATGCCATAGTGGAGCCTAAACACGAAAGCAATATATGTAGATTGTAAGAGTCTGAACATTTGAACATTTCCATTTCCTTCTTACTTTCCTCTTTTTATTATAATAGCAGTTACATTTCAGAAGCGATTGAGGTTGAGAAGCAAAGGTTTTCCAGTATGCTCGAGTCTTATTCAGGGGCTGTTCATCTCTACCTGACAGGTTTGAATTCATTGTTTGAGCGTTTGTGTCGCTGGGTCCTGCAGACCAATTTTGAACTGCTTCCTATTAATATTCTGTAATGTTTTGTAAGGAGAGAGTTCGGGCATAGAGCTCACTGAACATTTTTTTTTTAGTTTGTTTGTTTTACTGCGTATCAGGTTTACAACTAGCTGTGCATTTCTTTGTTTTTAAAATGATAGACTGATCAACTTTTTTACATTTCCATTGTTCACTGATTACTTTTACAGGGGAAAAAATAATCACACAAGGTTTCAATTTTACTTCAGTTTTTATTAGACGAACAAACGCTAGCGTGTTTATCATGTTTCTGTTTCGATAACGCTGTTAGCAAGACGAGGATGTAAATCATAGGGGGAAATATATATTATATGAAATTGTATAATATACAAATATATATGAACATTGTTATTTATGTGAGCTGAAACCCAATTAAAAAAAATAATCTGATCCCAAACATGAAAGTTGGACTGTGTGTTTTGTGCCCTTAAATTTGTATTCTCTCTGTACACAGATTGTGTCACAGGAAGAGAGGGATAATGATGCCAAGCGAGAGTGCTCACAAACCCCATGGGCATGAGAGTGCTAGAGTGGAGTCTGGTGCACTGGCAGGGTTCTGAGTGCCCACAGTCAGGAGACGGGGCATTGCCCATGCTCTTCAGCTGGCTCTCCTGGCACAGGGCACAGTTAGGTCAGAAAACCAAAGGGTGAGTTTTACTAAGATGGAACTAGCACAGAGTCAGGCGGTGTAGAGAGATCACATGATCACATCGGATAATAATGCAAAATGTTATGCTCAGACAACACGAGGCGCTCCTTTCATGTTTCTTAAACTTATTTTTCTTCTTTCATTGACGGGTATTTAGAAAATAGGTCAGGCATGGATGGCATGAATCAGCAGCAGTGGCTCAATCGGTTAAGGCTGTAGGTTATACAGTATGCGGAAAATCTATAAGGTACATGTGACAAATAACTGAATCTTAATTCTTAAACCACATGTCTTTCAAATGTAAAAAAGACATCAGTGGCTATGTGTACATGGACAATTTGTCTTTAAATCCAGTTAGAGATTCCAACTTAACTGTTCATATGGACACTGATCTAAAAAGTGTAGCACTTAATCAGAATATAACCTTCCTGATATGCAAAGTGAAGAATTTCTGCACTTTGAAGCATTTAATGTGGCAGAAATTTTCCAGAACTGAAGGAGAATAAAAAGGATTTTTCTTCAATTGTGACGTTAGATTCGATCTTTTGTGATAAATCCTACCTTCCTCATGATTGGCTACAAGAGTTCAGTTTCATCTATGACGCGTTTGCTGCTTTACTGCAGATGAAGTGATGAATCAATCAGAGCCTCTTCCAGCGAGAGACCAAGTGGATGAAAGGAAAGACAGGTAGAAAGGAGTTGTTCTCACCTAAAGTTGGTCACCAAACGATACCTGCACATGGGGCAAACATGCACAGAAATAATGTTTTTATTTCATCAAGAGAGAAATGAGCAGATCAATTATTTACACAGCTAATATTTACTTACTGAATGGATTAGGCTGTTGTTAACATTATTAATGGAATATTAGGATCCATGTACAGTAAACGCATATAGAGTTTTGTTTGTGGCATCCACATCAGATTACTCACCCGCCCACTCACTCACTCACTCACTCATAGTCAATACTAATGGAGGTGGCTGGAGCCTATCCCAGGAAAATTAGGCCATGAGGCTGGGTACATTCTGGATGGGGTGCCAATCCATCACAGGGCACACACATACACACACTCACACACTCATTCACACACTGCTGAATATTTGGGAACGCCAATCAGCCTAATCTGCATGTCTTTGGAATGTTGGAGGAAACCGGAGTACCTGGAGGAAACCCACCAAGCACGGGGAGAACATGCAAACTCCAATAACACAAACCCTGAGGCAGTAATCGACCCCGGATCCTGCAGGTTGAAGGAGACGGTGCTAACCACTAAGCCACAGTGCCGCCCATCAGATTACCAGCTATTAATAAATAGTTTAATTTTATTGAAATGAGCATAACAGTACCACAAAAGCTCATAAGGATAAAAACCAGAACTGTATAAAGAAGCAATCCTGGACTGATTACTTTCTAGCTCAGACTATAGCTTCATGCAGCTTATCAGTTCCAGCTATGGTGGAACTCTGTAAACCAGGTGATTAAAGAGAACCAAACACATCCCTAGCACATCATTAGAGAGGTTTGTGTAAAATACAGTACCGAGCCCGGTGTAAGTGAGCAAAATGTATCGTTCAGACAGAACTGTAAGGGTTTTGTCATTTTAGCATGGTTGGTATTCTGAAAAAATGCCATGTGAACCCAGTGTAGGGTGTTATGGATACTCACTAAACATTCTGACTCTAAGTGTATGTACAGTAAGAGCTGTTTAATACCTCCATATCATTCTTATTTTGCCAGCAATGCATAATTGATTTCACTTACTCATCATCTGTACCGCTTTATCCTGTATACAGGGTCGCGGGGGGCGTGGAGCCTTTCTCAGGAGACTTGGGGCACGAGAAGGGTACACACTAGACGGGGTGCAAATCTATTGCACACACTCATTCACACACTACTTGACAATTTGGGAATGGCAATTAGATTAAGCTGTATGTCTTTGGACCATGGGAAGAAACCGGAGAACCCAGAGGAAACCTACCAAGCACAGGGAGAAGATAACGGACACTTACTGTACTGAGCAATTAGATTTAGGCAGTATAAAATGAATTGGAATTGTCATTTTAAAAACATTTAATTGTCCTGCTACTAGTAGATACCCTTTAACCCATCTATCTAATATCTTGACCCAGCCGTCACTAAAAATTTATTTATTTATTTATTTTTAAAACATGTCTGAAGGTGTTTAGGAGTAGTCCCCTGAACTACTGGGTCCTGCATCACCATCAGTAGACACTTTTTATTATCGTGCTGCTCAATAATGCTGCTTATCAGCCACAATGCCAAGGCACACAAATGGGTCTATATTCGAGGCTCTTCAGAGACACACAAGCATCTTTAATTACTCCGCCATTACTGCTGCGGAAACTGTAAGACTCGGAATTGAGATGTTCCCTGTCGAAATGGGAGAAGATTAAATTGGAGGAACTGGAGGAGCTGGCAGGCAGATATTATGGCGGCTCTGCCGATTGTGTCATGTGCAACTGTTTTGCTCAGTAAGTTAGTTAATGCTAATGCAGCCTTCCTGTGCACTTCTAAAACCCTGTTTCCCGATTTGAAAGTTTTTTAATGACGGCGTGATATGTGTCCAGGGGAGCTGAATTTAGAAAGAGGCACAAAACCAGTCTCAGGTTACAGAGTTACTGGTACCTGATCATGTGATTGTAAATATTATGGGGTCTAATTCCTGTAGCATATGAAAGCAGGATGAACTGCAATCGTTAGCTTAAGGCTTCTGCAGCACTTTTCGTGTAGAGTGTAAATTGTTCAGGCCCAAGGCTTTACCGTAATCAGGCGTTTTCAGATTGTGCGGTAGATTCATCCTTTTTTATCACAAGCCAGATTTAGTGTTCTCTGGTGAAATGCCACTCTGCTGAAACATTCAAAAATCACTGTAATCCCCGTAGTGTATGGCTTTGCAGGATTTCGGCCCACTGCCTGTGTTATATCCGTACTGCAGCGCGGTTAGTCAATCCTCGTACACCACAGCTCTTGTGGATGATAAGATGTGGAATGGTATTTTTAATGAAGATAACTAGCAGGAGATCCTAAGACTTTGTGCATCCTTACATCAGACGTTATTTCTGATAATCATTCATGTAAGAATTTTGTATTGCAGGCAACAGTCGATGTGTACTGGAATACTAACTAGCTCAGTCACACAAGACAGGAGCTAGCTCTTAGGCTGGAGTATAAAGTACTGTTTGAAACATCTAGCTGAACTGAATTTAATGGGAAACACAGAAGAACTATTTACATGATTTGAGCCATGTCAAATTAAATCCTCTACATAACCAAATTAAAAGAAGACCGTATCCCTGATGGTGTTTGCACTAGATGATTAGGACATTTTCAGTTGTATAAAGCTGATGGTCATGTGGTATAGAGTTAAATCTTTTTGTTCTCCCAAGAAAAGAAACATAGGAACAAAAGCAGATCACACTCAGCCTGGGCACAGACAGCTAAGGAATTGTCATGGGACAGAGAGAAAAGTTGCTCAGGAAGTCTGAACAGGTGTTAGAAAAGAGATTTAAGTTGTGCCAGGCAAGAGGATTAAAAAATTGGATTCCAGTCAGAGAAAATTCTGAAGATGTCTGAAAGACTTAAAAAATAATAATAAAAGAATAAAATATATCCAGCATGGCTAAAGATGGACACTGGACTGCTGCAGTCGACTGAACAGATGTCTATTTTAAATTGGACACTCGTACATTTAGCAACATGAAGTCAGGTCCTGCCAGAGTGTCAAGGAAGACAGTGGGGAGTCAGTCCTTATGTCGTAGTGGCAGGTTGAAATCTAGAACAAACCAAGACAGCTGAACAATTAAATTCATATTAAAGAAAAAGTGTGTAAACTACATATGTACACTGTCTGGTCAAAAACAGCTGCACGGTCTAATATTTAGATTGACCGTCTTTACCTTAGATTACAGCGCACAATGTGGTGGGCAGTTCATGTGTGAAAAAGATTCCTCATGTTGAACTTAACAAATAATCACGCAAATATGAACAAAGCCCAGTGAGCGTATCTAGGATGGATTCACAGGTAGAATGAATTTATAGAACACCGGCTGAAGTTTTTTTTTCCCCCACTATGCCACCTGACCAATCAGCCGCAGTAACATGTGGCTAACATAACAAATCTACTCAAGTACTACTCAAAAGATTTTTTACTCAAGTAAAAAATATGGTGCAGTAAAACTACTCATAGAAGAACTTTTTTTGTCAAAAAGTTACTCAAGTAAATGTAATGGAGTAAATGTAACTCGTTACTACCCACCTCTGGCTCTCAGAAACACTCTTTCACAGTTTGAACACTGGAATTCACCTGTTCCATGAGGAAAGAAAAAAAACTGTCCAAGTTAAAATAATGATTGGCCAAGATCCTATTGACGATGGAAGAGACAACCTACTCCATAAAGTCGTCTCCGGCACAGTCCAAAGACTTTAAATACGGTTAAGGAATCTTGTCATTGTCATCCTGGAATCATTCTATTGCCACATAACGTTGCTCAGCCATGACCTGACCAACTGAAGCAACCGCAGATCATAACACTGCCTCCAGAGATTTGTAAAGTGGCCACTATGCATGATGTGTACATCGCTTCATGTGTTTCTCTTCTTACCCTGATGCAACCATTACTCTGGAATAGGGTCAGTCTGAACTCATCAAATCATATATTTTCCATTGCCCCAAAGTCTAAACTTTTTGCCCTATAGAAAACTGAAGCTTTTTCCTGTTTAGACTTACTAGCAAGTGGTTTTCTTATGGCCCATCCACCTTCCATCTAGGAGCCCCTGTAGTTCAACTAAGGACAGAGGAGGCCAATAGTGATCATTGCATTTATTCCCATTTTGTATCACATTCACACGCTATGGGCAATTTGGAAACACCAGTTAGCCTAATCTGTATGGTTTTGGACTGTAGGAGGAAAAACACCAAGCACTATTTCTCTGCAAATTCCAATCTGCTGTCTGTTTCTTACTGCTGATACATCATGGTTTGCATTTTGTTGTATGGCCTCTAGTTTTCTGCTCTTCAAGTTCTCTTAGAATGTTGGATTGAGATACTTTCACCCCTGGCCTGTGGAGATTGTTGGTGATGTCACTGACTGTTTTTTTTTTTTTTGGACTGATTTTCTTTACAGCTTTTATAATGTTTGTTATTAATAGCTGTTGTTTTCCTTGGCCAACCGCTTACATGTCTGGTTATTAGTGCACCAGTGTTTTCTTTCTCTATATTAGTTAAGCTTAATGGCTCTGACTGCTTTTCTAAGCTTGCCTTTCTTCCATATATAGCTCCTTGGTCTTCATGTCGGTTTATCTTTTTTAATAACAAATGCAGTCTTTAGAGGTGAAACCCAGGATTTACATTAACATTGGACATTCAGAGCTATTAATGGTATAAACAATAATCCAGAGTTATTAATATTATAAACAATCATTCAGAGCTCGTAATGGTATAAACAATCATTTTGGTTCTGGGATGAAGGTCTACTTTGGTTAACACATTCACATCTAAACATAAATATCAGCCAATGAAAATTGTTTTATATGAAGTGTTAAGCCTTTATTTGTCACATATACATTACTGTACAGTGGAACTCTTTCTTCACATATTCCAGAACAGCTGAGGTCAGAGCACAGGGTCACCCATTATACAGCGCCCCTGGAGCAGAGGGTTAAGGGCCTTGCTCAAAGGGCAAACTATGGCAACCTGGGGAAGATGGGGGCTCGAATTGCCAATCTTCCAATTAATAACTTTAACTTTAATAACTTAACCCTCTGAGCCGCCATTGCCCCATTTACCTTACCATTCCAGTACTTTCAGAGGGGACAGTATAGAAAATTCAGAGACATGGCAGTGTTAAACAGACTAAGATAGTGAGAAGCAGATAGAAAGACAACCAGGCAGACATCTTCAAACAATATAAATTCATTGATGGTGCACTGCTGGTGCACATCATGGCTGTGCTGGTAAAGCTGGTCTTGTTGACTTCTTTCTTCGCATTACATTAATCCAAGCTGCTTTTCCAGCAGGGATCTGTCGAGCCAAATACAGAAGCATCAGTGTGCAGGAAGAACAGAGAACTGAGGAAGCTTTGAGGTGGGTAAAGGGGTATATACTTGTCAGAGCTTCAGAGTTATAGTTGTGTGCCTCCAGTAGACTATTCCACTATTCCAGGGTTGTCAGCTCTCACACTTTTGGCACAAGACTGACGATTTGGATCCTGTCTCATACTACTCATACCATTCAGGGAAGATCCAATTAAATCACTCTCAAATGAAGGAGAATATCTGAGCTGCAGAATGCAGTGTGAGGATCCTATCAGGTACAAATAAAGTAGTGGCTGTATCCCAGAAAAAAAAAATTCCTGAGGGGGAATTAAAGGTTACTGGTAAAGCTTATTCAAATGGAAAGCTGTGTTCAAACACAGCAAAATCCCTCAGAATAATAAACAGCAGCACATACAGAGTGGTGCAAAAGTCTGAATTCATTGGCAGTTTTTTCCTTCTATAAAATTTTTCTGTTTATTTTAAACACAACATGGCTTCAAAATGAACAATAGAAGATTGAATAGAACCGGATCTAACACCATTACTCTTACCGGAATCGGTCCAGAATAATCATTACCGTAAAGAAGAAAATGGTCTTTGCGTGTAACAACATTAAGAAATTCTTCTACACGAGAGGCCACCAATTTGAGCATTCGCCATAATTTATCTTTTTTAAATACATTTTCGCCTATGCAGACTTTTGGGCCACCCTGTTTACATATTTTCTAAACAGAAGGTTTCACAGAAGTACTAAACACCAGCCACGGCTTATTAAGTAAATATAATTATTGTAAACTGAAGCACTAATATGCAGAGATCCATAATAACGAGCGCTAATTTGCATCTTGTTTTTTCGATGGCTGCGCCAAGTTAAGAGTGGATATGCATAATGCCACAAATAAACTTAATTTTAATTAGGATAAATAGAAAATATATACACAATACGAATAAAATTCTTGTAATTTATGAGATGTTGGCTGAGAAAGAGTCCAACATTTTCCCCCCAAAAAAATTACAGTATAATGAGCACAAGGAATAGAAAAGGAAACAAGTAGGCAGAATTAAAGAAACAAACGACATCCTTACTTTTAGGCCTGAAGAGCAATCAATCGGTGAAGTACGCCTGTACATCCTGCAGTCACGTGCCATTTAAGAGCCAGTAGAAAAGTATGATAAGTACTGTAGCAGTCTCAGTAAAAGACTTTCTGCTGCTCTTAACATTCTCCTAACAGGATTTCTAAGGTATTTTGTAACTGAAGAGCAAAATAATTAATTCTGAACAGCTTTATATACAGTATACTATCCCAGATCATACAGTGACTTCCAGAAGAGTTAAATTTCTTTCTCTGAGTACTTGCCAATGAAAAACTTTTCACAATGTTTATTTAAATACAACAGAACATGCAGCAAAAAAAACATAAAACATGAAATTCTGCCTGTTGAATTGTGTCAAAATAAAGTGTCGTCCTGTCAGGACTGCTTGTCCATAAAAAAAAGTTGCACACTAATAACTAATGCCTTTAGCTTTAATTACGGAATTTAGTGTTAATTACATTTGAGGTTAAGTGTCCGATAATAGACGGCCAAGATCTTGTATTGATGATGAAAGGGCCAATCCACTCCATAATGTCTTCTCCAGCACAGCCCAAAGACTTTGCAGTTCCAGTTCATGTGTGAAAATGTTTCCTCATTCTTACACCATTTAAGTCTGATGAATCTTGTCATCGTTGTTGTCCTGGTATATGTCTGTGCCATCTGGGAAGAAAAAAACTCTATAGATGTGACAACCTGGCCATTCAGTTCATTCAGGTCATCAGCTGACTTCGTTTTATTGCCACATAACGTTGCTGAGCCTAGACCTGACCAACTGAAGCAATCCTAGATCATAAGACAATAATCCCAGATCTTTCAGAGGCTTGTACAGTGGCCACTATGAATGAGGCTTACAAGCTTCCCTTCTTACCCTGATGCAACCACTATTCAATACCACTATCCTTTGAAGTTTTAATAATGCATCAAACAGGTATTAACCCAATTCCAGTAATTTCAACAATCTCCTTAGTTGTTTTCTTTGCTTGATTCAGGTCAATAATTTGACCCTTCTGAAACATAATAACATAATTTTCACAACCATGAAATGTTTTCCGATGTTTTTGTTTAAGCAATGAGAAGATACTTATTGCATCAGTTGCGGTTAAAAGTATTGCTGACAGCTGAAAAATATTAATCACTGCAATAACTCTTAAGTGTTTGCTAAATACAATCTAAACAGTGGTTTTAGTTTTTGACCAGGCAGTGTATTTTCTTTGTTGTTGTTTTTTAACTGAACTGTAGCTTATCAACTGTAGGTTGTCTACTTGCAGCGATATTGTAAACTCGACATGAGGGATGAATCATATTTCATTTGATGATTTGGAAAACCACATCGAGCCACTATAAAACTGGATATAAAGCATGGTTTAAGCAGTACAATAAAGCAATTACTCAGTTTGTGCCAATCTCTTTATTAGGAACACAACATAGTGTTGGTAGTTTATCTTTCTTCATCTAGTTAATTATTAAAAATTTCTACATGTGTAAGACCCATTAGCTACGCAATTCCCAATATCCCCCAGTCTGGACTAGAAGCACCTCGTAATTACGTTTCTAATTGCACGAGTAATGAGCAGCTCTGAAGCAGCTTGTTATGTCATTTGTTGGCCCGTCCCCTAATGTGGTGTAAATCAACAAGTTAATTAGATCTGCCTGAAAGCACCTTTAATCAGGGCTGAGACCTGTTTCCTGAAGATCTGATATGAGTTACAAAGACCTCAAACGGACTTCAAAAACACACATTTACGCTTTAATTTAAGAATATCAACCCTTTTGTAAAGCTGTGATTGAGCTCCAGATTAAATGAATTAAAATTTTAAAAAATTGAAAGTATTCAGTTCAGTTATGGCAGTGTGTTGCCCATCTACTGCATGTACTGTATGTGTGTGAGTCAAATTAACACTTTGGACAGTGAAAGGTTTCGATGGACAGAAGTCAAAAAAAAAAAAAA
>JAAGKR010009785.1:0-15000 GCA_011419295.1 Clarias macrocephalus
AGAAGAGGCTTAATAACTGCCAACTTGAAAGGTTTAGGGACGTGACCTAGATATAATGAAGAGTTGATAATGTTTAGAAGCGACGCTCCAGTTATATTTATCACTTCTTTTAAAAATCTGGTTGGGATTGGATCCAGCAAGCATGTTGTTGATTTAGCCGAGGTGATGAGTTTATACAGCTCTTCCTGTCCTACACCTGTAAAGCACTGAAAATCTAATTGTGAAGCTTTAGACTGGACTGGATCATGAGATGTTGTTAGAGGTTGAATTTCCATTATTTTCTTCCTGATACTATCAATTTTTTAATTGAAGAAGTTCATGAAGTCTTCACTTCTAAGCTGTGATGGGATCCTTCCTGCAGGCATCTTAGGGTTTGTTAGTCTAGTCACTGTACTAAATAGGAACCTGGGATTGTTTTGGTTTCTTGCTATCAGTTGGCTCAGATGCTCGGCCGCTTTTAGAGCCCGTCTATAGCTGCACATACTATCTTTATACGCGATTCTAAAAACTTCTAATTTAGTTTTTCTCCATTTTCGCTCGAGGTTACGAGTTGCTCTCTTTAGGGCGCGAGTATGACTGTTGTACCACGGTGCAAGTGTTTTATCTCTGACTTTTTTAATCTGATGGGAGCAACAGTGTCTAATGTACTGGTAAAAATGGTGCCCATGCTGCTGGTCACTTCATCTAGATCGTCTGCATTTAGGGGACTGATAAGAAGTTGGGACAGATCTGGCAGTTTACTTGTGAATCTGTCTTTAGTAGTCGGATTAATATTTCTACTGAATTGATAACGTGGGGAGGCGCAGCTATGCTGTTCTACAGGTTGGGTTTATACTAAGAGATGATGATCTGTGATGTCATCACTTTGAGGTAGAATGTCTATATTAGAGACATCTATACCATGGGATATAATTAAATCTAGCGTATGATTAAAGCGGTGAGTTGGTCTATTTATATTTTGTTTAACCCCAAAGGAATTTAGCAAATCCATAAATGCAAGTGCTAAAGCATCGTTAGCATCGTCTACATGAATGTTAAAGTCTCCTACTATCAGCACTTTGTCAGAGTTAACCAATAGGTCTGATAGCAGATGTCCAAACTCTTTAAGAAAATCAGCATATGGCCCCCGGGGGTCTGTACACGGTGACCAGAACAAAATGTAGCAAGGGTTTATTATGTATTTCTCTGAGTGCAACATTAATGATAAGCACTTCAAACGAGTTGAACTTGGGCCTTGTTTTCTGAGTAACAGTGAGAACATCACTGTAGATAGTTGCGACACCACCACCACGACCAGTTTGACGGGGTTCGTGCTTGGGATCTGATGTTGAGAAGCCCAAACTTTAGAGGTATATTTTGATTACTTATTTGGCCTTTTTCTGGTTTCATAGTTATTAGATTGTTTCGAGCAATTTTAACGAATTTATTCTTTTTTCTCACTATTCGGGGAACAGACACAGTTTCTATAGGACAAGCTATGTGTGCGCGTCTATCAGTATGGTGAGTTGTAATGTGGCTATTATGTTTGGAATCTAAGACACGACTTACCGCCAGTCAGATGGTTCGTAGTGTCCTGGAGATGTTGTCTGAGAGGACGGCTGCTCCAGCTCTGCTAGGGTGCAGTCCATCGGTGTGGTAGAGCCTAGGACGCTCCCAGAAAACATTCCAGTTATCAACAAAGGGTAATCTCTGTTGTTGACACCAAGATTGTAACCATTCATTAAAAGCAAACAACCTACTGAACAAAACATCTAATTCTTGCAATGTTTTTGAGATGATCGTTTGCTGATTTAGTTACTGCTTTGAATTGACTACTGAAACTAAGGTCTGTCTCCAGAATCACCCCAAGATTCTTAAATTGGTTTTTAGTTGTTTGACTCCTAGAGTGAAGGTTTGCATTCACCTTCAGAGCTTCATCTGAGCGAAGAGGAGCGAAGTGGTTTCGGTTCGGGATCTCGAAGACGGGCGGCGGCGGAGGGGGAGAGGTTCTCGCTCAGGGCCTAGTGCGCGTCTTCCGCTGCTGCTGTATCCAGGCTTCATGGTATCCCGGCACAGGGGTTAAGGAAACCTGGGCGGGTTGCATCCGTGGTGCGTTGGACCTGGGCAGAGAAACACGCAGACTAGAGGTTGTGGAAGGATGTGTGTCATGCCGAGAATTTACCTGGGACAGGTGAGCGTCGGTCCGTGACGATTCCACTACATCTCAATTGAAAACAAACTGAAATCTTTTTTTTTTTTTTTTTTTGAGTAAAAATTTTAACCTGAAATAATGCAGTTGCATAAGTATCCACACCTTCTTATAACTGGGAATGCAGCTGTGTTCAGAGTTAAACCATCACCTTTAAATTCATGTTAATTAGGAATCATTCAAAGTGCCTCTGATTAGCCCAAAATAAAGGTCAGCTGTTGTAGTAGGCTTTACCTGACATTTTCTAAGTTGCATCTCATAGCAAAAGCCATCGTCTGCAGAGAGCTTCTAAATCATCGGAGGGATCGGTATGTTTGGAGCAAAAACAACACTGCACATCACCGCAGCACCGTATCCACAGTGAAGCATGGTGGCGGCAGCATCATGCTTCGAGGATGTTTTTCTTCAGTTGGATTTCAGGCCTCGGTCAGAGTGGAGGGAATTGGGGCCTCCGAGTGGCGCAGTGGTAAAAGTGCTCGCGCTATCATCCGGAGATCGCTAGTTCGAATCCTGTAACCTCTCGCAGCCGGAGGTCTAGAAAGAGCTGATTGGCCGACCCCTCTCAGAGGGGAGGGGTGAGAGGTACTTAGTGCTCCCACATTAATCACGGCTCTACAGCCAGTCAGGGGAGTCTGTGAGCTCGCGCAGCGGAGGGAGCGGATAGCGCTGTCCTCCGAGTGTGTTACGCCGCCCCCAACGGTGCGCGAGCGAGCAGTTCGAAAAGATGCGGTCGACTGGTGTCATGTGGTTCGGAGGAAACACGTGATAGTCTTCGGCCCTCCCGGCTGAGTGGTAGTAGTAGCCTTAATGTGGAGCCCCCTAGTGACGGGGAGAAATTGGACACAACTAAATTAGGGAGAAGAATCAGGGAAAAATCAAAAAAAAAAAAAAGAGTGGAGGGAATTATGAACAGTTGCAAAGTCGGTGTTGGCATGACCCAAAGCATACATCCAAATCAACAAAAAGCCAGAGCCTGCACCTGAATCCGGTGGAAAATCTGAGGGGTGATGTGAAGATGGCTGTGCACAACTGGCACCCTCACATCGGACAGATTCGGAATGTTTTTGCAAAGTGGGAAAATATTACCAAGTCAAGTCAGTGCCATGCTGATAGACTCCTGTAGAGCGCTGTAATAAAAGCAAAAGGTGCTTCAACAAAGTGCGCACATTTATATAACCACATTATTTCATTTTTTAGTTTTACGCCCCCTTCAAACAGGTTTCAGTTTGTCTTTTTTTAATTGAGATGTAGAGGTTATAGGTCAGATTAAAGGTGGAAAAACCTTTTCTCTTGGTCTCATTTTTTCTCATCACAAAAACCTAGTATTTCACAGGGGTGTGTAAACTTTTTATATCAACTGTGTGTATTTGTGTGTATGTATGTAGCATGTTGGTGGTGTTAGCGTTGCCAAACATCCTGTAAAATACGGAATAATCCTGAAAAGACCTGTTCTGAACTGAACTGATTGGTTCCATAGTTCCAATCAGTGAATCAGTAAATCAAAGTGAAATATAAAAATATAACTTTTATAAATATGTCGGTCTAAACATATACCATACATATACTACAGAATGAGAATTAATATATGAGGTGCGTTCAAGTCAGACTGGGACTCCTTGTGAATGAAGGCATAAAACCAGGAGGCTCACCCCACTCCTCTCACTCCCCTCACTCCCCTCACTCACCCCTCTCCTCTCACTCCCCTCACTCCCCTCACTCACCCCACTCCTCTCACTCCCCCCCACTCCTCTCACTCACCCCCACTCCTCTCACTCACCCCACTCCTCTCACTCCCCCCCACTCCTCTCACTCCCCCCCACTCCTCTCATTCCCCTCACTCACTCCACTCCTCTATCGCTCCTCGTACTCCTCTCACTCACCCACTCCTCTCACTCCTACTCCTCTCACTCCTACTCCTCTCACTCACCTCACTCCTTCCACTACTCTCACTACCCCCACCACCCACTCCTCTCACTCACCCCACTTCCCTCACTCCTCTCATTCCTCTTACTCCTCTCACTCCAACTCCTCTCACTCACCCCATTCCTCCCACTCCTACTCCTTTCGTCACCCCACTCGTCCCACTTCTCTCACTCCTTCCACTCCTCTCACTCACCCCACCCCTCTCACTCCTCTCACTCACCCTACCCCTCTCACTCCTCTCACTCACCCCACCCCTCTCACTCCTCTCACTCACCCCACTCCTCTCACTCCTACTCCTTTCGTCACCCCGCTCCTCTCGCTCCTCTCGCTCCTTTCGCTCACCCCAGACCTCTCACTCCACTCACTCCTCTTGCTCTGTCGATCTTTAATAATTGATTTTGATAAAGTAAAAAAATCCTATTTTTAAACATAAAAATTCTACACTCTAGAGCATAGCTGGATAATTTAGGAATAATTTGCATAGTTTATCAGATAAATATTTAAAAATTTCTAGAAATTTCAGATTTCTTTTATCTATTTTAATATAATTATATATAAACTATATTTCCTTTAATTTAATGAACAACTTTTTCTGTTTCTCTTCATTTACTTTATCCTCAGTGTGAATCATTTCTGCTCCTGTTTTCACAGATGAAGCACCAAAACGTGTGTGTGCATGTGTGTGTGTGTGTGTGTGTGTGTGTGTGTGTGTGTGTCCACGTCCTCCTCATTTCTGGTAAAAATAAGGTCTAGTGCACTTGCAGTGGGCCGCTTTGGGGTTAAGGGGCTGTTATTCAGCACTCCAGTATTTTCAGCAGTTTATATAATTATGTTATTATATTATTATATTATTGTGGTGTGACAGTGAAGCGTACAGAGCTGGTTTTTGTGCTCCTTCGCTCACACACTCACAGAAGGGTTAAATTTTATTTCTGTTCATTAATAATCATCATTTTTCATTTTTCCATCATTCTTTATGATTTTTTATGTTTTATGTTTATGTTTTATGTATTACAATGTTTTTTTAAATTTATTTTATTAAGAGTTCAATATTAATAATGAATTGGATGAATATTAAATATGATGATTAGTAAGGGCTACATTGGTGTTAGTTTGAAGATCCGCCGTTTGTTTCAAACTCATGAACATGTGAACAGGACATGACGAGAGCTGAATAACAGCTGGACAGGACATGACGAGAGTTATTTACAGCACCTTAAAACCTTCATGAGAAGTGGATTCAGCAGGAGCGAGTGTGAGATGTGTTCAACCTCAACTACTGAACAACTACATGAAGTCACACTGGTGTCGCAGTTAGCACCGTTACCTCGCACCTCCAGGGTCCAGGTTCGATTCCCACCTCGGGTCTGTGTGTGTGTGTGTGTGTGTGTGTGTGTGTGTGTGTGTGTGTGTGTGTGTGTGTGTGTGTGTGGAGTCTGCATGATGTTCTCCCTGTGCTTGGTGGGGATTTGATCATGCTGAGCTTTGATTTAAAGTCAAAAAGCTTTGTGTGCCATTGAGAAGGTGATCAGCCTCACCTGAATGAGTTTAAAAGTCAATTTAATACAGGTGGAGAAAACAAAAACAATGTCTGTCCCAAATTTGTATTATTTTAAAGAGGGGGAGAGGGGGCACAGATCACTGTTATTATTATTATTATTATTATTATTATTATTATTTATTGTGTGCATACGCTTTCCTTTTTTTATAATGTTCATGGAAGTCACTTTGTCTTTGACTTTAATTAAATGTCTGTACTCACTTATTCATTTCTTATTTCTCTTTGTACAATATTCTTTTTTTATCTACTCCTGTTATTTTCTTGTTATCTCTGAGCTTTGGCAATACCAATGTAAATAAAAATGATATATTTGTCATGTCCATTTGACATTTGAATCTTTAATTAAGAGAGAGAGTAAACTAGACTCCTGATAGGAAAATAATCAACCTCAGAGGGCTGTAACACCGCTTCATTACACCACTGTGTCCTGGATGATTTTACTTTAACAGCATCAAAAACACACACACACACACACATACACACACACACACACACACACACACACACACACACAGAGTGGTCATTAATGCAATTATAATAATACGTTATTGAATACGGAGCTCTGAGATACCAGGAACCAAAACAGGAAGTAAACACTCAGATGTGTGCAGCTACTGTAGCTAACAGCGCGCGCTAACTGAGCGGCGATTAGCATCTTAATGAGAATGTGCTGAGTGTTAATAAAGTCGACTAAAACTAATTTGTTAATGATGGAGAGCTTAAAGAGCTTCTTACAACGGCTAACACACTAGCATGAGGCTAACCGCACCTGAAGTTTTACAGGAAGAACAAAACAATGAATTTTTACTCAATATTACTGATAAACAAGTAAAATACAATAAAATAATATAAAAGAAATAAAATGAAAACTCTCTGCATTCATAAACCTGCATGTGAAAAATACAACGAGGGAGAGAGAGAGAGAGAGTTATTTATTTATTCCCTTTAAATTAATCTTTTCACCACGTGTGAGACAAAAGGCACAAAAGCAGAAAGAGGCCATCGCGCCATCGCGCCATCACCGAGCAGATTTGGAGCGAGAGACCTCACATACTGTTACTTTCTCAAATCCATATTAGACGTTTTGTCTTTTTGTGTTTTCTACTGATTGTGGACCGCACACAGGCCGCCTCGTCCCCGCATTCTTCCCCTCGTCCCCTCGTTCTTTATGGCTGGAATTCATGTGTCAATGTGAGGCCGATCCCCCGCGCGCCCTCTTTGTCTCTGCCCGCTGGAGCGCGACGTCTCCTTCTTAATCATTGATCCAATTAATTTAGGGCACTTCTCTCCTAAACAAAGAGGTCATTGAGAGGAGGCGCTGCACAATCGCGATGACTTCATGCAGTGATTGACGTGGCGCTGCAGGTCTTTCTTACACTCGGGGATTTGGGGAGGGTTCATAAAGATGGCCACACCGAGAGAGACGCCCTCTAAACACCTCATTAACGTTCCTCCATTCTATAGAGGTTCCACCTGTGTGTTCTACAGAGCACTAGTGTTCCATCACACACACACACACACACACACACACACACACACACACACACACACACATTTTGGTATGTGTTTATTAACATATTTAAGTGTAAAGTCTCACAGAACTGAAACACAAACCAAACCTGAAGTTATCCTACACCCTGAACTTCAGGTCAAGAGGATCACACACCCACAGACACACCCGGTCAGAATGATTCCACTTTGTAAGTAAAGAGAGAAACTAAACTAAAATAGTTTTTGTTTCTATCACGTTAATAGTTATATATAAAACAGTTGTATTTAAAAGTTATATATTAAACAAATATTATGTAGAATAAGAAGACAGTTCACCCTCTGGCACAGAAAATGTTATAAAGTTAGATTATATTAAAGTCATTATCTGAAATGAGAGAGACGTTTTCTTGCGCAAACATTTCATTACGTGCTCTGATTGGTTGAACGCTTTGCTTTAACAAAATCCTTTAAACTCATCGCAGCTTTTATGCTGAAATTACAAAAGTATTGATGTTTATAAATGTTTAAAAGTCTTTAATCAATTTTTTTTTTTTTTGCAGTTTGACAATCTTGAATCTGGTTCTTTATTCTTTTCCTAATTTTTCCTGATGGAAACGCTGTTTTCGCTCGACTGATGTTTTAACTCTCAGCCATGAATCCTGCGCCTCACCGAAACTCAGTTATTTATCTTTCTGGACGGTAAAGTGCTTAATGAGCTCAGGACTTCAGATTTGTGTATTTCACACTGACACACTCTACGACTTCTGTGAAGTTTTAACACTACACCAGAGACGGCAGCTGCATAAAGCATGACTAAAATTCCCCCAGAAAAACACACTCGTCCTGGTGGTGCGGTCCTGCACCGGAGACCCGCGCGCACACTTTATGTTAGAGCGCTTCAGTCCTTTCCTCGTGCGGGAACGCAGGACTCAGCGGTGAGCGGGTTTTCATGTCGAGCTCAGGAATCCGTCATGGTGAACAATCAAGCGCTCCATAAACAGCTTCGACACATAAACACACAATAGGCACAGTGTGGAACGAACCCCCTACTGAAGGCTTTGAGTGTGATGGAGGAGAAGAAGAAGAAAAAAAAACAAGACGCCATTTTTATCCTTCTGAAAGGGTCTGAGGTCTGAAAGGGTCTGGGCTCCTCGTCTGTAGCAGGAATAATAAGCACACGCAGGTGTGTGGGAGAGAGCGAGGCTGATGTATAACTTTAACACATGCTGTTACACAGAATATATGTTATTTACATTTTGTTTATGTTTATGAATACTAATGAGCTGAATACGCTTCAAGTAAGCTGGTTTGTTCATTTCTCTTACTCTTAAAAGCATTAAAACATCAAAGACAACTCTTTGATTTTGTTAAAAAAAAAAGTTTTGAGCTTTTGTTTCAACTTTAAATTCCTGATTTTTATGTTAAAGAACCTAAAGCAGGTCGGCGCTGAGAGCTGGAATGTGAACGCCGTGACGTCTCCTCACTGCTCCTGTTTATTAGCAGCTGATAATCAGGAAGTTAATCAATGTCTTTAAAGAGAAGGAAGTTTGACAAAAGAATGAAGCTCATTCGTCCTTGTATGAGGATCGCGCAGGGACACGCGGACACGGCGGTGGGAGACGAAGTTCTGGCCTTATGTGAAGAAATATCAGAACACATGACTGAGCGGTGTATCGTGTTGGCCATGTGTGTCCTCCTGGACCGAGTGTTTAAACAACTGACAGCACTGAGCCCCAGGACACTGTAGCACACACACTGCAACACAACACACTGTAACACACACGGTAACACACACACTGTAGCACACACACTGCAAAACAACACAACACACTGTAACACAATACACTGTAACACACACTGTAACACACACTGCAACACACACACTGTAGCACACACACTGCAACACAACACACTGCAACACAACACACTGCAACACAACACACTGTAAAACACACTGTAACACACACTGTAACACACACACTGTAGCACACACACTGCAACACAACACACTGTAACACATACTGTAACACACACACTGTAGCACACACACTGCAAAACAACACAACACACTGTAACACAATACACTGTAACACACACTGTAGCACACACACTGCAACACACACACTGTAGCACACACACTGCAACACAACACACTGCAACACAACACACTGTAACACACACTGTAACACACTGCAACACAACACACTGTAAAACACACTGTAACACACACTGTAACACACACACTGTAGCAGACACACTGCAACACAACACACTGTAACACACACACTTTAGCACACACACTGCAACACAACACACTGTAACACACACTGTAACACAACACACTGCAACACACACACTTTAGCACACACACTGCAACACAACACACTGTAACACACACTGTAACACAACACACTGCAACACAACACACTGTAACACACACACTGCAACACACACACTGTAGCACACACACTGCAACACAACATACTGCCACACACACTGTAGCACACACACTGTGACACAACACACTGTAACACAACACACTGCAACACAACACACTGTAACAGACACTGTAACACACACACTGCAACACACACACTGTAGCGCACACACTGCAACACAACACACTGCAACACAACACACTGTAACACACACTGTAGCACACACACTGCAACACACACACTGTGACACACACACTGCAACACAACACACTGTAACACACACTGTAGCACACACACTGCAACACACACACACTGTAGCACACACACTGTAGCACACACACTGCAACACAACACACTGTAACACACACTGTAACACACACACTGCAACACAATGCAACACACACACTGTAGCACACACACTGCAACACAACACACTTTAACACACACACTGCAACACAACACTGTAACACACTGCAACACAACACACTGTAACATAATGCAACACACACACTGCAACACACACTGTAGCACACACACTGTAACACACACTGCACCACAACACTGCTACACACTGCAACAGAACACACTGTAACACAATGCAACACACACTGCAACTCAACACATTGTAACAACACTGTAACACACTGCAACACACACACTGTAGCACACACACTGCAACACAACACACTGTAACACAAAGCAACACACACACTCCAACTCAACACACTCTAACACAGACTGTAACACACTGCAACACACACTGCAACACACACTGCAATACACACACTGTAACACACTGCAACACACACACTGTAACACACTGCAACACACACACTGTAGCACACACACTGCAACACAACACACTGTAACACACTGCAACACACAAACTGTAACAAACTGCAACACACACACTGTAACACACTGCAACACACACACTGTAACACACTGCAACACACACACTGTAGCACACACACTGCAACACAGCACACTGTAACACATACTGTAACACACACACTGTAGCACACACACTGCAACACAACACACTGCAACACAACACACTGTAGCACACACACTGTAACACAACACACTGTAACACACACTGTAACACAACACACTGCAACACAACACACTGTAGCACACACACTGTAACACACACACTGCAACACACACACTGTAGCACACAAACTGCAACACAACACACTGTAACACACACTGTAACACACACACTGCAACACAATGCAACACACACACTGTAGCACACACACTGCAACACAACACACTTTAACACACACACTGCAACACAACACTGTAACACACTGCAACACAACACACTGTAACACAATGCAACACACACACTGTAACACACACTGTAGCACACACACTGTAACACAAAGCAACACACACTTCAACTCAACACACTCTAACACACACTGCAACACACACTGTAACACACTGCAACACAACACACTGTAACACAATGCAACACACACACTGTAACACACACTGTAGCACACACACTGTAACACAAAGCAACACACACTTCAACTCAACACACTCTAACACACACTGCAACACACACTGTAACACACACAATGCAACACAACACACTGTAACACACACTGTAGCACACACACTGTAGCACACACACTGCAACACAACACACTGTAACACACACTGTAACACACACACTGCAACACAATGCAACACACACACTGTAGCACACACACTGCAACACAACACACTTTAACACACACACTGCAACACAACACTGTAACACAGTGCAACACAACACACTGTAACACAATGCAACACACACACTGCAACACACACTGTAACACACACTGCACCACAACACTGCAACACACTGCAACAAAACAGACTGTAACACAATGCAACACACACTGCAACTCAACACACTGTAACATAACACTGTAACACACTGCAACACACACACTGTAATACAAAGCAACACACACTTCAACTCAACACACTCTAACACACACTGCAACACACTGCAACACACACTGTAACACACTGCAACACACACACTGTAACACACTGCAACACACACTCCAACTCAACACACTGTAACACACACTGTAACACACTGCAACACACACTGCAACACACACTGTAACACACTGCAACACACACTGTAGCACACACACTGCAACACAACACACTGTAACACAACACACTGTAACACACACTGTAACACAACACACTGCAACACAACACACTGTAACACAACACACTGTAACACACACACTGCAACACACACACTGTAGCACACACACTGCAACACAACACACTGCAACACACACTGTAGCACACACACTGTAACACAACACACTGTAACACAACACACTGCAACACACACTGTAGCACACACACTGCAACACACACACACTGTAGCACACACACTGCAACACAACACACTGTAACACACACTGTAACACACACTGCAACACAATGCAACACACACACTGTAGCACACACACTGCAACACAACAGACTTTAACACACACACTGCAACACAACAGACTTTAACACACACACTGCAACACAACACTGTAACACACTGCATCGTAACACTGTAACACACACTGTAACACACACTGCACCACAACACTGCAACACACTGCAACAGAACACACTGTAACACAATGCAACACACACTGCAACTCAACACACTGTAACATAACACTGTAACACACTGCAACACACACACTGTAGCACACACACTGCAACACAACACACTGTAACACAACACACTGCAACACAACACACTGCAACACACACACTGTAGCACACACACTGCAACACAAAAAACTGTAACACAATGCAACACACACTGTAGCACACACACTGCAACACAACACTGCAAGACACTGCAACACAACACACTGTAACACAATGCAACACACACACTGTAGCACACACACTGTAACAAACACTTCACCACAACACTGCAACACACTGCAACAGAACACACTGTAACACAATGCAACACACACACTGCAACTCAACACACTGTAACACAACACTGTAACACACTGCAACACACACACTGTAGCACACACACTGCAACACAAAGCAACACACACACTTCAACTCAACACACTGTAACACACACTGTAACACACTGCAACACACACTGCAACACACACACTGTAGCACACTGCAACACACACACTGTTGCACACACACTGCAACACAACACACTGTAACACACACACTGCAACACACACACTGTAACACACACACTGCAACACACACACACTGTAACAATGCAACACACACACTGTAGCACACACTGTAACACAACACTGTAACACACTGCAACACACACACTGCAACTCAACACACTGCAACACACACACTGTAGCACACACTGTAACACAACACTGTAGCACACTGCAACACACACTGTAGCACACACACTGTAGCACACACGCTGTAACACACACACTGTAACACACTGCAACACGCACATTGCAACACGTACACTGTAACACACATACCGTAACACACCCACTATAACACAACTCATTGTAACACACACTGCAACACAACTCATTGTAACACACTGCAACACACACACTGTAACACACACTGCAACTCAACACACTGCAACACAACACTGTAACACACTGCAACACACACACTGCAACACACACTGCAACACACATACTGTAACACACTGCAACACACACACTGTAGCACACACACTGTAACACACACGCTGTAACACACACACTGCAACACAACACACTGAAACACACTGCAACACACACACTGTAACACACATACCGTAACACACCCACTGTAACACACACTGCAACACAACACACTGTAACACACTGCAACACACACACTGTAACACACATACCGTCACACAACACTATAACACACATCCTGTAACCCACACACTGTAACACAACACACTGTAACACAACACTGCAACACTACACTGTAACACACACTGCAACCCAACACACTGTAACACACTACAACACACACTGTAACACAACACACTGTAACACACTGCAACACAACACACTGCAACACACACACTGTAACGCACACACTAACACACGCTGTAACACAACATACTGTAACAACACACTATAACACACACACACACTGTAACACACACACGCATGCACTGTAACACACACGCACGCACTGTAACACAACACACTGTAACAACACACACACACACACACTATAACACACACACACACACACACACACACACACTGTAACACACACACACACACACACACACACACACTGTAACACACACACACACACACAAAGTGTAAGACAGTATGTCTACTAGAACTCGTTGCTTGGACTTTATATCTTCTAGGAGGTGAATTTGGGCCAGCTGGACTACTGGACATCATGTTTGATCACAGCAGCAGCAGAAGGCAAGGCTGGGCTGCACAACCACTGGGAGGTGAGTGTGTGATTGAAGGGCCACTTGGAGTGGAAGCTTGAAACAAAGATCCTCCAGGCAGCAAAGGTGGAGATGCAGGATCATAAGGAGGCAAGGCAGAAAACAAAACAGCCAGAGGAAATGAGGACTTCATTATGACCAAAGGTGTGACTGAGACCACAGGATTCTGTTGAATGAACCTGGGACTGCAGAAACACTGTAGAAACACTGCGGACACACTGCCGGATGTCTGGAAGACATGATGTGGACCAGAGTGTGAACAGGGAACCATCAACTCATAGGAGTGAAACCACCAGAGCACTCGGAGGTGAGGTTTGGATTGCAGGACCACCAGCAGAAACATCAGGTGACTCTGGAATGATTCCTTGGCGGGCACTGGTATGAGTTGGATGCCAAAACACCAGCTGGTGGAGCCATATGCTGTAGAGCATTGCTGTAATGAAGCCTTGAGCTAAAGACTTCATGAAGAAATGTTGTCTAGAAAGTCCTCTACAACGTTCGGAATAAAACGTCTGACAACAGAGGAGACGCTAATCCTAATATCCGAGGCTCAGAAAGATTGAGTACGGTAACTAGGTTATCACTAAGGACTACAGAAACAAACACAGGCGCAGAGATCCACATGGGTTAGTGCTCAGGGTGGAACAGGACTAAACCGGAACGTTCCGTGGATTCAATATCATTCTCGCAGATCTTATCTGCTTTATTCAGAAACCAATTTATTCTGTTTTTGTTTTAGCCGGACTGTGTCTCTGCATGGTTTCACCAAATTACAACATGACATGTTACATTATGGTGAGAGCGAATTCCGATGACGAGAGAAGGAAAAACAGGGAGAGAGAGAACGAGAACGAGGGAGAGAGAAATGAGATCCTCCTGGTGTTTGAGTGTGGAACTCCCCAGTCTCTGCTCAAATATCAAATATCCTGAACAT
>JAAGKR010009786.1:0-25247 GCA_011419295.1 Clarias macrocephalus
GAAAAATCATCATTAAAGGATCTCAGGCTTTTCCTCGCACTATAAAAACAAAGTAGGGGGTGTAGCTCGATGTCCCATCTCCCATTTGTATCCCAAGGAGAGCTGGGAGGGGCCTCTTGGCTAGTCAGAGAAGAGGAGACGTTTCAAGGAACCGCTGCCCACGCGGACCCATCCTGCCACTCTGTCCTCCATCATCACTCACTAGCCTCATGCCCGCATTCCAGCTGGGCACTGCCTCCAGACCCGCACATGCACACCTTCACCTTTTTTTCCATCCTCCCTCCTTAAAGCCTTTACTTCCTCATTTTTTTTCTAAATTAAATGACCCTTTTCCATGAGACCTCGCCTCGTGTCTGTGGTGCCGCCCATGCATCAAACCCGTTCCAAGGGACAAGCGCAGCCTTGAGGTGATTCTGAAACGAAGCTCATTCAAGAATTTGGGGGAGATTCACAAGGAGTGGACTGCAGCTGGGGTCAGTGCTTCAAGAGCCACCATGCAAAGATATATCCAGGATATGGGATACAATTGTCGCATTGCTTGTGTCGAGCCACTCTTGAACCAGAGACAATGTCAGAGGCCTCTTCCCTGGTTTAAGGACAAAAAGGACCGGATTGTTGCTCATTGGGCCAATGTCCTCTTTTCAGATTAAAGTAAATTTTGCATTTCATTTGGAAATTAAGGTCCCGGAGTCTGAAGGAAGAGATGAGAGGCACTGAATTTTGTTGCTTGAGGTCCAGTGTAAAGTTTGCACAGTCAGTAGTGGTTTGGGGAGCCCTGTCATCCGCTGGTGTTCGGCCACCTGATCTCCCTACCAAAAGTACTAATACCTGGTTTCATGGTATCTCTGTGCTTGATTGGCTAGCAAATTCACCCGACCTAAACCCCATAGAGAATCTGTGGAATATTGTGAAGATGAAGCTTCGAGACACCAGAACCAAAAACGCAGAAGAGCTGAAGGCCGCTATGAGAACAGCCAGGGCTTCCATACAGTAACACCTCAGCAGTGCTACTGACTGATCGCCTCCATGACACGTCGCTGCGGTAATTTGTGCAAACGGAGCCCTGACCAAGTATTCAGTGCTGTACATGTTCATACTTTTCAGTAGTCCAACATTTCGGTGTTAACATTTTTTTTTTTCTTAAGGAATATTATAATTTTCTGAGATACTGAATATAGGGTTTTCATTATCTGTAAGCCATAATGTGTGTGTGTGTGTGTGTGTGTGTGTGTGTGTGTGTGTGTGTGTGTGTGTGTTTAATTCAGACAGCCTTTCTTGAATCAGTGAGAAGCGTACATTATGTTTGATACTGTAGGCAGACAGAAGAGGGAGTCTGAGAGCACTCTGAGGAGTTACTTTCTTGTTTCCTTTAACAGCAGGGGAAATGTTATTCAGGTATGTAATGGTGGCCATTTCTCTGCATGTACTTAGTGTAGTACATATAATTCTGAACTCCTCTAGCAATAATTTTACATAAAAGCATAATGCACATGGGTTTACAAGAACACAAAGAGAAACATGTTAGAAACCAAAAAAAAACAAAAAAAAACTAAGCAAAGTATACATTTCTACATGCCATTTATTTATGAGACTTTACAGGCAGATACAATGAACAGGGAGCTAACCTGAGGATAATGTATAAATAATAAGAATAATGGTACTTCTGGTCAGATGTTTATACTGTATATAAGTAATGTTAAGTTAATTATTTGAAAACCTTTTTGTAGGGTAGATAGCATATCATCATAACATCATTATGTTTACCTTTCCACTGGCTAGGGTATTTATGCAAAGTTTTTATTTAATCAAGCCACCATTTGGAAAGAATAACATTGTCCATCGCTACATTATGCATCAAGATTCTGCATCATAGTGGTATGGTGTGCTGTTTGAAAGATGTAAGCTCAGGCATCTTACGCAAGGACATAAGAACAATCAGGTGCATCCATTCAGCATACATTTATAATTAGGACTCAAAATAATGATGGCCTAGTGTATTTTTTACATATTGATATTATAAAATTATTACTTATTTATATATATATAAATAAGCATCTTATATAATATTATATTTATATATAAAGTCTAAATAAAGCTAAACATTTTTTTGTATTATTTATTTTTGGTTAATATTGAGTGATTTTTTACAGATGGCTATTTAGTTGTTTTTCTTCAAGTTTTTTTTATTATTATTATTATTATTATTCAGTGGGAAAAAAGATTCTTGTATCAACCTACTTAATTTTTTATATATATATATATTTATTATATTTTTATTTTATTATAAATAATGGTCAAATAATGTTTAAAATTGGTATTTCATATGGTAATACATAGAATTAAGTACATTTACAAATTTCATTTATTTTAGTAAAATTATAATAATGCAATATCAATGTTTATAAAAATTATAAGAAACCAAAATAGTTTTATTGTATTCAGCAAATATTAATTAAAGTAATAAGGATGATACTGTATATTACTGTAATTAGGTAGTCATTAATCATTAAATGGTTAGTTCTCTAATATTTGCTAAAAGATCTAGCACTTTTTCTTTGCCTTTTGTTTAAAATCAACTTCAGTAGTATAATACAAATCTCCATTATGAAGCTTGATTTTATGCTGATTTTAGGACAGAGCTATTTTAATATTTTATGTTAATTTGACTCCAAGATGAATTTGGTGAACAAATGAGTTTTGCACTCCTGGTTTTGATTATTATTTTACTTAATATGTTACTTTACATAGAATATGAGCTTTTGTGTTCTTATAGTTCGAATTTCATCTGTAAAATCAGCCGAAGAATGAGAAAACGTTTCTCAGTTTTTAAATTAGATTTTAACTTCTTTTAGCCATCTTGGCCCTTGTATATTCTTTACGCTCATCATGTAAATATAGTAACCAACATATATAACCTTTATTATATATTATTATTGGTAGCACTTTAGACTTTAGACTTAACATCAAGTTCAAAAATATGTACACTGTGTTGAATGGTGACTTGCTGAATGTCAGTATGACATGCTCTGGGTTGACAGAATACAGTATATATATATATCAGTAAAGCTGAGATTCAGATAATGGGAGTGACCCATTTGAGGGAGAGAGGCATGCGGTCAGCATTTATGCCAGATTGGAGCAGATTACTCCAAATCAGATTAGCGCATCTTGACCCCCTATAAAAAGCAAGGTTATTACAGCTTATCATCATGCAGTATCAGTCTTTCTATGCACTGCATTGCTTCATTAGGTGAAATTTGTGTGTTTTTAAAAAACTAATTTCATTTCATCTTTAATTGTATATAGTGTCTGACTGACAGCTCTACGTTATCCCTCAAGGTGTATGGTTTATTCATTCAGTTTAATGTCTCTGAATTCTTTTATACATAGTAAAATGAGATATTTATGGGTCTAGACATTAAATGTTTCTCCCTAATTGAGCATTATATTTGTGGGAAACTGTTCTCTAGATAAAAACTTGTCAGGTTGAAGGGGCTTAAGTATTTCTCTGAACATCAGGGAGAGCACTCAAACATTTGAGTAATCTACCCACATTAGGATTACCAGGACCCACTCCTGGGAGCCAATCGTGATCCTGATGTTCACTTTGTAGCCTATCAAAGTAAAACATTTCTTTCCATTTCTTTTATTTATTCAACATATTTCAAATTATTCATCCATTTATCTTCGATACCACGTGTCCTGTACAGGGTCACAGGAAGCTTAGAGCCTATCCCAGAAAACTTCGGGCACAAGGCAGAGTACATCCTGGATAGTGTAATAATAATAATAATAATAATACATTACGCCTTTCAAACACTCAAGGACACTGTACAAAAGTTACATAAAGGCACATAGAAACAAGACAAAACAAAAAAACTAACAAAATATACCAGCAACAAGACAAAATTGCGGGTACCAGTCCATCACAGGGCACACACCCACACACACACTACAGGCAACTTGGGAACCCTAATTAGCCTAATCTGTTTTTGGACTGTGGGAGGCACCAGGAGTACCCAGAGAAAAACCACCGAGCACAGGGAGAAAATGCAGACTCCACGCACACAGATCTGAGGAAGGTAATTGAACCCTCAAGCCTAGAGGTCTAAGGCCATAGTGCTAACCATTACACCAACATGTAGCTTATATAAAGCCTGTGTGCGTGGAGTTCGCATGTTCTACCCATGCACGGTTGGTTTCCTCCTGGTAATCCGGGTTTCTTCCACAGTCCAAAGACATGCAGGTTAGACTAATTGGCATTTTCAAATTGCCCTGGAATGGATTGGCATCCCTATGCAGTATAGAATGTAATATAAAGGAATAAGCCATGGCGCAAGGCTTTTGCATTTCCCATAGAAAATATAAAAGCAGAGTAGCTACTGAATGTACAGTATATTGTAGAGCTTACATAGCATTGAGCTTACATCCCTTACATCAATGAAATTCATTTTATTAAAAAAAAAATTCAAACAAAATTTTATAACTATTCATTGCACCCAAATGACATTAAAGTCTCTATTATATGTTTGAAAATTTTTATAATGTACAGCACACATTTAAACACACTGAAGAACGTAACATAGCATTACTTTCTAAGAACCCTGGGCAAAGACACTCCTTGGTAAAAGAACAGAACAGAACATACAGTACATGAATTTGAATTTTATTAACGATGATGACTAATAGTCAAGTAGAGTTTCATTTGTTTAATTTCCGACTTTGTTTTGTTTGTTTTCGATGCCCGTGTTTCATGACGAATACTATTTTGGTGCTTGTTCAGTAATACCAGATTTCTTCGTGCTGAGCAGAATTTATGCTGTATGTCCTTTTGGACTACGTTGGTGGACAATCAAGCTGCAATAATCTGGAGTATGTCTATATTTTTATAAATGCTGTTTTCATTCACTGGATAAATGTGTTGCAGCCTACATGCATTCTGCAGTATCACACCTCCTTGCTAACGGGATCCCAAGGGATGCTTTGTGAGGCGGCCCAACGTACCCAGTGCCTTTACAGAAAGTATCCCAGGCAACTAAATTTCACCATGACTATCCGTTCGTGTTTTAGATCATGGCGCTCTCTCCAGTTGAGTCCTGGTCAGATCTGTAGTGCAGCAATTATATCAGAATAGTAGATGAGTATGCAATATGTGGGAGAAATTATGCTGCCATGGTTTGGGTCCACTTGGTCCCTTAGGAAGAAGGGTCACTGCAGATCGTCGGCTATTCTGACGAATCACCTTCATCCACAATGTCAGCTTTTATTTAAAATAACTTACATCTATATTGGGTGACTTCTATAGGAGAACCCTTTTTATATATTTTTACGTTGTTTTACATTTAGTGATTAAACACAGTAATTGCTGTCTGTGAAAAACGTACATTACCAGATGCTGTGTATCTTCCCTGCTGAGTCAATATGAAGCATGTAATGCTGCAATTTTACTGCTTTTTTTGTTTCAACAAGGCTTTTTTCTGCTTTCAATAAGCAATCTGGAGCACAGCACTTCTGATATTCAGTTCACCCTTTTGAAATGATAAATAAAGTACTGGGGTTCAGGTCAGGTCAAGAACATTCCAGTACTTTTCAGGACACGATGCTTCGAGATGAAGTGCCATGCGGTGTGTTTCGAGACATTTGGTCGGTTCAGAGCAACTCACATGCTTCTATAAACGCGCAACTTGGAAAAACGCTGCAATCAGTCACATTTGAATCACTTGCACCACAAGCCATATATAAAAATTATTAACGGGTAAACAACTAATTTTCCTGTTTCTACAGTTCAAATGGCCTAGGTCCCGAAATCACACAAAGGCTAATTCCAACTAGTACAACTTCTACCTGGACATATACCTTCTACCTTTATCTTTGTTGTTACAGTTATTATTGTGGGTGGTATATTTGCATATTATTGTCTAGTAACTGTTATTACCAGAAATATAGCCCAGGGTGAATGCCAGTCCTCTGATGTTATGTCAATATCCATCCATTATCTATGGAGACCTGAAGCCGATCCAAGGACACAAGGTGGGGTACAAAAGTCACATGTATTTGGACTGTAGGAGGATGTCTGAGTAGCTGGAGGAAACCCACCAGCCAATCTTTTTGCACATAGACTAGAGTTGAGCTTAGGTGTGAGCTGACAGTGCTAACTACTTAGCCACCAGGTACATGTCAATATGACATTCACCAATTTAAATTAACAGACATTTACTCTCAAAAAATCAAAGCATAGCCCACATATCTTTCGCAAGTGTTTTTGTTTTGAAGGAAGATTCTGGTGTGTTCTCTCGAGGGCCCTTCCACTTGAGGCGGCTGCCCCACCCTAACCTGTGAAGAACTCCTAGAGGAGGTCCTCTGTCCTCGGCAAAGTGTTTGTATGTGGGACGATAGCAGCCCTCTGGACCCACTGGGTAATGAATCAGGGTATATTGTGTACCAGGTCTCTAAGTAACGATGCTACCCAACTCACTTCATCATCTCTGTGGAGTAATATCTCACTCTTGCTGCTGGTGATAATTAGCTATGGGTTGGAGACCGACTCCCTCCCCTGCCTCCCTCAGATCTGCCAGTGGTCCCTTGACTGCCTGCCTTTCACTTTGTTCCTTTTGTTTTTCTCATAGAGGTACAGTGGCTCTTGAATGCAGCCCTGTAGAACACCTCCACTGAGGGTTGGTCTCAGTGAAGGTTGTCTGGAACTAAATGAGTGTGAGAGGCAAGCGCATAACAGCACAATTATGGACTTTGAAAGCTGGGTACATGATGCAACTAACATGTTAGATGATGAGTATCTTTTACTATTTGCTGAACCTTTGTCAGGTCTTTGATTAACGGCAACCATTTTAGCAAAGCATTGGATTTCATAAGCCATATGAGTCACCTAAAAATGCTTAGGTGCTTACATGTCAGGCAATACTCATCAAATTAAGCAACTAACCTGCTTCAATTTTTAATACTTAACCTTAAACATTTTTCATCGCTTTTGACTGCTCAATTCTGATTGGTCAGAACATTTGAATTCATTTTCTATAACATCAGCTGACAATACTTGAGTGGTTCACATTAACATGCTTGTTGTAACGAGTTATAGTTTCCATAGTAACAAATTATGGTTGCTATTATGAGCTTTTTCATTCCTTTAGCATTTTAGAAAGAAGTCTCCAGTGTCAGCACTGTGTAATGATTAGCGCTGAAGCTGTAACTTTGTTCTGACTCATGAAACTCTTCAGGGTGCAAAGCTTTGCGGTTCTAACATAAGTGAAGTAAATGAAAAGTACGATATATCATTCTTTGCTTAATAGAAATGTCATTATTTGGCAAATTGTTATGATGGCATGTTATGACGAAAATAGACTTGCGGTAAAACATAAACGTGCATCAGGTCTCATCAGAAAGCTTGCAATGGATTGTTACCCTGTCCAGGGTATACCCTGCCTTGTGCCCTAAGTCTCCTGGGATAGGTTCCAGGCCCCCACGCGACCCTGTATACAGGATAAATTGGTATAGACGATGAGTGAGTGACATATATTTTTTTACATATACAGTACTAGGCAAAGGTCTTGAGCCACACCTCATTTCCTCACATTAACTTAAGTGAAATTATGTACTTTCAATTAAAGATTAAAACAAATTATTCACTATGACAGGCTGCAAAGTGCCTATGACTAATTTTTTTTTTTTTTAACAAACTCAACCTCATTTCCCCTCTCATCTGTTCCAAAAACTCAGCATTCAGCACCACCATTATACTAATCACCGGCCTGATCACTGGGCTTAATCTGCACCTTTTTCTCACTGATTCATGCCTTAAGTTTTATGTTACTTTTGCACTTGAATGATTGATAGGTCAGTGTTTGGCTTAACAAACAAAAACATTCCCCTGAAACTGGTCAGGTACAGGAACTGGACTGTAAATGAGAGCCAAAAATGTTCTTCAAGAGGCCTGGAGAATTAAATCTGGCTCTTTGGAAGCAAAATATGAAGAAATGAGCGGTAGCTCAAGACTTTTGCACTGTACTGTGTATGAAACATCCAAATCTCTATTCTACTTCCATTTATCAACCTCTACCTAGCACTGGATGAAATCATACATCGTAATTTATTTGTGCAATTTACAAATGTTATCATTAGATCCGGTATAAGAGGTCAATTTGTATAAGACCTCCATTCCTATAGAGCACAGGTTCCCCTATCTAATTCTGACCTGGAGATTTTACTGTTCTTCCTGTCAGCAACTAGCCAAATGATTCAGTTATCCAAATAATGACAACTCTTTTCCTAGTGAAGTGGGTGTGTTAAAGCAGAGAAATCTCCAGGACGACGGGCACTCCAGTACTAAGGTTAAGAACCTGTATTGTAGAAAAAATTCTGTACGACCGTAGGTAATATGCAGAGCATTCATGTTGTACTTAAATTACCTCAGTCAATGAATGTTATGTTCCTGCAACATCTCAGACACCTTTGAGCTAAAACGGGCTTTCCCATGATTCTGATTATTCCGTAAGTTTGCAAGTCAAATGACAAATAGAAAAATAGACGCTACAGCACACTCTAATTCACATCATGTTGCTATGCTGTTCAGCTTTATGATGTGCACTTTATATTTGCATACTTATGGCTATGGTTATACTGTACATCACATTATACAAATATGAATGCTAATTAAATTGTATACCCATTTCATAAAAATAAATTAGGTTTCTTTAGATAGCAAAGCTGTACTTATCCGTGAAGCCATCTAAGTAAATCAAATTAAATATTATTGTGAAACAGGCCACATACAATATGATTAAATAATAAAAAAATACGAGCCAAGGGTACCCTAACCCTAACCCTCCTGGCAATGGGTTACCCCAGCGGTTTGTCACAAGTTTTTACGCCAGATGCCGTTCTGAACACAACCCTCCAATTTTTATCCGGGCTTTATCTGGGCACTTCAAACAGTGGCTAGGAATCGAACCCGGCTCTTTCGCATGGCAGACGAAATACCTACCCCTGAGCCACCAGTGCTCTGGTACTTTAGGGTGCCCAGATTTGTAAACATTATGTGAACACAGACCAATCCACCATCTTAAATCAAACAATTCAATGTGGGCTGTTTACATGCGCATTGATGACGTCAGACACAAAATCTCTAGGCTGAAAGATTTTAATTTGGTGGAACTTTAAGGAGACAGTTACTGTGGCTTAAAATATCAAATTTGTTCAGCTAACTTGAAAAGTGTCATTTCTACAAACTCATAAATACCAAAAAGTTCTAAATACTCAGCCAGGTCTATTAATTTGAATTAATTGTAATTATTTAAGTTGACAGTACTCGATATGTTTAATTACTTCGAGCATTAGGGTTTACAGTGCATGATTCAATAGATGGTAGCAGCAATAACATGAAGTAATTGCATCCTGTATGATCAGTCTCTCACATCATTGTGGAGACATTGCTTCAGTTCATTGAGGTTTTAAGCATTTGCTTATGCATAGCACTCTCAAGCTCCTGCCAGAGCATTTCAATAGGGTTGACGACTGGACTTAATTCTTAAAATCTTAATTCTTTTACTTTTTAGCCATTCTGATGTAAATTTACTAGAATTAATACATTTAGACCAAGCTTTACCGGTCAGACAGATGGCCTCACATTTGCCTCTAGAATACTCTGATATACAGAGTACGAGTATGAGTACTTCATGGCCGACTTATTGACTGCAAGATGCCCAGATCCTGTGGCTGCAAAACAAACGCAAATCATCAGCCCTGCACCACTGTGCCTGACAGTGGGTATGCTGTGCTACTGGTAAAATGCTATTTAGTTTTCACCAAAAATGGCACTGGACATTAAGGCCAAACAACTCCACTTTGTACTTATCTGTTCATAGCACATGGTTCCAGAAGCCTGAAGGCGAACCTCAGTCATGCCTCTGTGTTTTTTATAGAAGCTTTCTCCTGGAGAAAAGGTTTTCTCCTTACAGCAATTCAAAAACCTCTTTTAAACAAACTGTACTTGTTCAGTCCTCTTCTAATTGTGCTCTAATGGACTTTAACATTTAACATGCTCGGTGAGGTCTATAGGGTCTGAGATGTGACTATTGCGTTTTTTTTTTTTATGTTTCTCTGAGCATTGTATGGCCTGACATTTAATTGAATGTTTTGGGACGTCCACTCCTGGGAACTGCCTTGAATGCTTTCCATTTGTGAATATTCTTTCTCGCTGTTGAACTCCAAATTGTTTGGAAATGGTTTATAATCCTTTCCAGATCGATGTGCAGCAACAATTGCTTCTAAGACCATTGTTTATGTCTTTCCCTCTTGGCATTGTGTTAAATGCTCTAGCAAACTGCCAAAACTTCTGCTTTTATATAGTTCTGCACTGCTGCTGTAAGTTATTTAAAAGCTAAAGATTTTCTTAGAAACTTACCCTGGTAAATCTTGTGGAAGCAGTTGTATTATTGCCTGCATGCTTTTTTTTTTTTCATTTTTGTTAAATAAATAATGCCACAGTGAGACGTTATATGACGTTGTCTGCCTGAGGTTGTCTTTGTCTAATACTGACCCATATATCAGATGATTGTATTATGTTTTTGACACAAAAACACATATTTAAGAGAGGAAGTAATTCAAATTCAAATTTTATTTGTCACATACACAATCATACACAGTACGATATGCAGTGAAATGCTACCTTTAGAACATGTCTGTATGTTCTGTAGTATAAAACATTTGAAATTCATTGATTTCCCATTTCCTACCTGGACATTACAGGTAATCATCATGCTTGCAAATATCTTTGCAGAAACATGATAAAACTTTGCTGAACTCTTCAGTCTCTTCAGAATGATTCACAGTTTAAGAAGCTCCTGATTATGCCCTTATAAATGAATTATTGTTGATAATTGTTGATTATTGTTCTAAATTTTGTTGATGAATAGAACAACATTTGATGTTGTAAGGAAAGTATAAAAGTATAGCTCTTTGTGGAGAGTTTCATATTTAATATTTTTTTTTAATTATGATGTACCTTATTAATGATAATCATGCAACTGTGATAGACATCAACCAGGTAGATATTTTCAGGCATAAAAAAGTGAAAATTGTAAAAGAATTGTTAATATGAGTACAAATTGATTAGCCACTTTGGTTGAGTATCATCTAAAGGGTACATCTAAGGAACAAGTTATAAATAATGTCAACCATAATGTGTGCAGTTTTTTCTTTAATATAATTTTTTTTAATGAACTATCTTTGCCAGGGTCACGAGCATCTAGAGCCTTTCCCAAAAATAGGTCTGCTGCAGGTCACCACACACACACACACACACACACACACACACACATGCATATTGACCAATTTGGTGTAACCAACCCATTTACCTGCAACGTTATTGGAAGGTGGGGGAAATTCAGAAAACCTGAAGGTAACCCACACAGACATGGGGAGAACACATACAGTAACAGACAATAACTCAAGCTCAGGATGATACACCAGTGTGCCAACCGACAACGTTACCATGTGGTTTTAAATAAATAACTCATACAACAAAAATCTAATATTTATGTTAACACAGTATTTGTGTGGTAATTACAGGGATAAAGCTGACATGGTTCCAATAAGTAAAATGATGCATATTTACCTAATGTCCCACATATTTGAATACTTGGATAAGGAAATACTTGGAAATTGTTCATGGGTGCCAGTGTGGTGCAGCAGGTCGCATTCCTGACTAAAAACTCCAGGGCAATAGATGATTATGGGGCTGTCTGAGAAACCCTGCAACAGACAACAAATAGTTTACATACATAGAGATTAGATTAGATTCAACTTTATTGCCATTGTGCAAAGTACATGTACAAAGCCAAATAGATGCAGATAGCATCTAACCAGAAGTGCATTTGTAAATTACAAATGTGTGTGTGTGTGTGTGTGTATATATACACCAAAGAGGCACTATACAGGGGTATTATAAATAGGTACGTGTGATATATGTCATTCAGCTATAGCATTACGATGCAAAAAATGATGTCTAGTGTTGTGTAGGTTACCCTTGTGCTCTGGCTCCACAAGACCTCTGTGGTGGGCTGTGGTGTCTGGCAGTTGGCAGTACATCTTTTGGGTGTTGTGGGGTGGGGGCTCCATGGATCGGATTTGTGCAAATTGTGCATCCTATGGTTGTCTGATCAGACTGAGATCTTGGCAGATTTTAGTCTGGGCGTGACCTTGGGCTCTTTGCCTGGTGAGCCCTGTGTGTGTCGGGCTGCAGAGCACTGGATGTTCTGGTTCCTTTCTCTCATGTCCGACACTGAATTTTTCTTCAGCAATTTGTGCTGTGTTCAGCACAAATGAGCCTTGGCTGCCCATGATCCTATGCTGCTTGTGGAGCAATGGATAGCACATTGGACTCCTAAGAGACACAGGGCGAAGTGATTCAAAGGTTGTGGGTTCAATCAACTTTCATTGGCTTTGCATTGTACATATACTTTGCATAATGACAATACAGTTCAATCTAATCTCATAATTAATAATTAATATATAAATAAAAATTACTAAAAGTTATTATATAAATAAAAATTTACTAAATAATACTAAATAAAAACGTAATTTAATTGGATTTAATTAAGGGACTCATTACAGTCAGTTGGTCCGAACCTAGTGAAAATGACTTCATATTTATTGGAAAAAGGTCTCAGTTGAAGAATGGCAGCCTTATTAGGTAAGGCTGCCAAAACAGACAGCAACAGCTGATTAAGCTGGTAGTTATTCTCCATCTTTAATAATAATAAAAAAAAAACCTGACTAAATTGATATCATATATGTCATATATTTAATTACGGTCTTTAAAATATTTTTGTCCGTGATGTAGCATTGCTACTAGCTGGCATAGATAGAATACCAGCATCTCTACAATATGATATTGTCTACACATTATATCTGGTACATTGTGTAAGAATCTTAAGTAAAACCTAGCCTATATTGTATCTGTTTAGAGTTAAGTAAGACATGACGAAAGCTAATACTGTGGTAATAAGTGGTTAGCATTGTGAGTTTGTAGCATTAGCATTTACGAGCTACGTCCCCAGTTGGGTTGCGCGCGTTGCGTGGTGACGCAGGCGTGCGCGTGGGGTTTCCCAGAGCGAGGCGCAGGGTTACCGCGCCCATCTCTGCCGTTTGATGGCCGGAGGAAGCGCCTGAGAGACCGCGGTGAGGAGAAAGAAAGGAAGAAAGAGAGCAGGCGAGAGAACGACAGCGGGACAGAAAGGGAGGCGACGTTTGGAAAGGGGACCGGAGTAAACAACTCTGCTTTGAGTCAACGTCCAAAAATACCCCCCCCAAAAAGACGCGTTGTTTGCAGCAGAATTTTATTTTTTGCGTTTGGTGTGCGTGAGTGAGTGAGTGAGTGAGTGAGTGTGTGTGAGAGGGAGAGAGAAAGAGAAAGAAACGTGCCGCTGTCTTCGCGCCCGTGGTGTGCCGGTGTGTGTCCCCCCGTTTGGCGAATCGAAAGCTGGGTGCGGGGAGTGGCGCTCCTCGGTAACGCTCGTTAGCTCGACGGAGAGAAAGGGGGAACTCTGTATCTCTGCTGTTTCCAGTCAATGCGATATAAACCACGGATTCCCACGACTGAAAACGGGTAAGAGCTTAATTCTAAACACTTGAATTTCATCCGAATCTGTTGTATGAATAATTTCTTACGGCTAAGTCGCGGCTGCAGAGAGCTAGCTAAGTCGGCTAATTGGGCTGATTGACTTCCCTGCTTGTGTGACGGGGGAGGGGGTGGGGGGCTGCTGGTGGTGGTGGTGGTGGTGGTGGTAAACTAAAGTAAACACATCATTTGCTGATTAGCCGGATTAAATGTATTAGTTCACAAGTAGTTACGGTTATTTCGACATATAGGAGTACATGTCTTTCTTCCATTTTGTATTCGTATAGGGCAAGCCTGGAAAATGGCAGCGCTTTTTTTTTTTTTAAATAAAAATCACGGTCATGTGCCAGAGAATGTTGCTCGGGTTCACGGCACCTCCTCTCCTGTTAGCTAGGAAGCTAATACCCTCACTGTTCATTCAGAAATGATTGTCCTGTGGTGGTATTAAAGGTTAATTTAGCACCGTGGGCCGTTTATTTGTTAATGTTTGAGACACACATTCGCCGGTTTGTGTGTGTGTTTCTGGTGAACCCTCGGCGTCCACCATTTGAAGGGTTTTGGTGCGGATGAGAGATCCATCTTGGAAACAAGTTGCTCGAGCTAAACCAGCTACAGTGTGACTCCATACCCTCCATACACATACGGGGAAGCGTTTTATTATTATTTTTTCAATTACTGTATGAGGATTATAGCAAAGATAAATGAAGGATTTCGTGTAAATGCAGTGGTGAGTGTACTTCTGTGGAAATGACTCGCGCGCGCGCCCTGTCCCTGTGCGAGACTCCTGTGCTGGTTATTTCCAGTTATGGAGCCTCGATCGAAAAAGGTCGACATCAGGGCAGTTGTGACAATCGTGCTAACCCTTCGCTATTGAAATCTTTCGTTTCTCATCTGAGCTCATCCTGACCTGAATAGAAACAGGTTTTACGATCATATAACGTTAAACAGTTTGCGCTCGCGCGCGCGCACATACACACACGCACCGTTTAAGGGTGTCTCGGAGGTTGCAGTTGGGAGTTATTGCACGGGTTAGCGCCCGCCATCATGTTTGTGCGACAGATGCTTCTAGCACTCATGGATTATGATAAGTTTTTAGTAGGTAAATAAATAAATAAACCGTTGCGTGTTTGTTGGATGATGCCCGCAGCAGCCTGGTGGTGAGTGACAGCTCGGTGTCTTGCCATTTTAACAACTTTAACTCATTGTGCAGTGGTTGTTTTTGATCAGATCTTCAACCCGATCGTCCGCTTTTAACGATTTTAAAATTAGTTACTTGGCTTTTGGGTGAGAGAGAGAGAGAGAGAGATCCGGCTGCAAATCTCGGCCCTGGCGGTGGTGGTGGAGAGGAAACAGGGCGGCTTTCTTTTCTTTGCAACAAGGAAGCCGTCGATTGTAGCGAGCCGAAAAACGCTAAAGATATCCAAAGGATTTTTTTTTTCAGTCGGATTGAGAAACATACATGGTAGGTCGTTCGTCTCTCTCTCTGCAGTCTCTCTAGCGCGTGCGATACCGAAGCGATCCTCTCTCTCACACACACACACACACACGCTCTCTCTCACACACACTCACACTTCTATTCTTCTACTATAGAATGCCAGGCTTAAAAAAAACGCTTAATCTCCACGCATGTAAATCTCTTTCTAAATCTCGGTGCCGTGCCGGTCCGCGGTGCTGGTCTGATCCTCCCCGGACCCTGAATGGCTCCCTGTATTCTCAACCTGAAGCAGCTGCAACCAACAAGATGGCGTTTGCAGCGATTCCCCCCCCCCCCCTTCTTTTCCCTTCTCCTGCCTCCGACCAAGCAGCACATTAACACTGGGCATTGTGGTTACGTGGAAAAGCCATATTCCGATAATGTTTCTCTAGATTAGCTTCCGATGCGGTGAGAAATTGCATTTCTTTCTCTTTTTTTTTCTTCCTTTTTTTAAGCCCAAACCGAGCGAGTCTGTGTTTTAATGGCAGCAGGTTGAGGACAACATGGAGGAGTGGAGAAACTATTGGGGCTTTCACTTTTATCCATGCACTCAATGGATTGTTCTTGTGTATATAAAAGTGTGTGTGCAGTCAAAAGTCAGATCATGCACATTTCTGATCCCTGTTAGGATTTTTTTTTTAAGAATTATATCCTCATCTACACTAGTTAATGTCACCATTAATGTGGCCCTTAGATTTTGCACCATCTTGTTAAATTTCTTTTTTTATTATTTCCTCCTTTGCACTGTAATGCACATGTACAGGCTATGCGCACACACCTCAGGTCGTGCACACGTTTAGACAAGACCTTGTTTGCTCAATAGCCGTGCTCAGTCACACACATCCGTATTGAGAATTTGCAGCGCCCTGGCATCCGTTTTTAACATCCATGCCTTAAAATAATGCCTCGCATCACAGTTCAGTGTTGCACTACACCTTGAGCTTGCATATAATATACATGTCATCTTTCTTTAACACCTGTTATTAGCGTATCATGATTAATACGTATTAATATATTTTCAATCTGTCTGTTCCTCTGTCGTGCTTCCAGATGTTAAATTAGCTTTGAGCGAGTAACATATGACCCATGTAGCACAGTGGACATTAGTGTTTAATATTTCTCCGTTTCTGTGACTCATTGATTCTGTCTGTTTATCCCCCCTCCATTTTCAGCTTGCAGTCCTGAATAGGATTAAATTCCTGCTGTCTTTGGACCTCAGCTTTTAGGATTATGGACTCGGTCATTGATACAGTTGATTTGAGCCCCCCCCCCTTTCCCGGATATTCTTCTGTTCCTGCAAACGACTTTCACTCTAGGTTACAATCCCATTTAGTAGCTTTTGTAATTTGAGACGAATTCTGAATGAAACTCTGCGCCGCTCCTACCTAGCCCTGTGTGAGATTTCAACAAGGAACTCGATCCAAGTAGAAGTATCTAGCTCATATTATGGTTTGTCGGAAATATGTGATGTTCTAACCAAAGCCCAGTTTAGACTGTGCGTTCAGTTGTCTTTTAAGACGACGGTCACCTTGCACGCAAAATGTTCTCGAAGAGAGTGCTATTACATACTGTTAAGACATCTTCAATATGAACTTGAGTTAAGGGCGATATAAGTTCTGTGCGTTTAAATATTTCATTTGGTTGCGCCATGTTTCCTCTACAGTTTGTAGCCATATTGGTATCATGCCTTTCTCTTATTGATGCCTTTTTGATAGACCAAGATCTGAATGAAAAGATTTGACACTTGGGTAACGCTTGGTTGTAGTTGGTGGCAGTGGCGCTAAATCAGATGCTGGTGAACGTGTAATAATACGCACTGATTTCAGCTTGAGACCGAAATGTATTATGGCGTGAGATCTTTGTAGATGATAAATTATGGCTAGACCTTGTATAGCATGAAGCCGGTTCAATAAAGGCTCGTCAATATGAATGTTAGCACTTTCGGTTATTCAACATGGAAACCATTCTCGCTGGCACCACCAAACGTATCTGGTACATACACGTACGTGTATGTACACACGTTTTGTTTGTGTTGCTTTGAGTGGCTGTTTTTGTTGTCGGGTTCATCGTTACAGGTTGCGACTGCTATTCTGTACAGATACTCCTGTCCTGGTAAGTCGATTCTGGTGTCTGTGAGTAAGGAAGTCACCACAAACTAAGACTGGACACTTCATGGTCTTGAACTTGGCCCGTTCATTGATCAAAATCCAGTTTAATGACCTAGCATTTTATTTATAAATTTTTTGATGTATGTTTTTAGGTAGGATGCAGAATCAAGTAAATAAAAATGTTATACTCTTCATTTTGACTTGTGTAGGAAAACGACCAGTTCCTAAACACAGAACCCAGCCCCAGTAGACCTTTCTTACAACGCCCAGTAAAAATCCTGTAGCAGGAAGTTCTCTTTTTTTTGTTGCTTGTGCATGTGTTTCCTGTTAACTATTTTTCAAGCAGTTGCTTCCATGTTCTCTCTCTCTCTCTCGTCCACAGTGTTCCATATGTATCAGTGTATTAGGCATGTAGCCAGGTGTTTAAGCTAACAAACGGAGGTGGTGATAGATTGTCAGGTTCTAAAAATAACATTTGGATACCAAATCTAGAAATTAAGTTATTCAAAGGGGAAGACAGCTGTAGTTAGTTGAACATCTTTTCGAGGTTAAAGGCTTATGGTGTTACTATGGGACATTAACATTAACTAATTCATGGGACAATGAAAGCCTAATTCAGCCACTCATCCACCCTGATGCAAAACAGTCTTTTGACACAAGGTGCGGTTTTAGTTCATTTTGTATCATTTAGTAGGTTTCAGATTGATTTTAATCCCAGTTCTCTGGGTGTTTATCACCACGGATGAACGTAGATAGTTGTTTTAAAACCCGTTTCTGCACCTGTATGTACGTGTGGAGTAATGGCCTGGAGAAACCTTTCAAAAGGAGGAGCTGACTCTGCAACCAGGTTTTTATAAGACGAATATTACTGTAAAATCTGCTTTGATTCTTAAGTGATGAGATTTTTTTTTTGATTGGTTAGAGGTTAAGAGGAAAATCATGTCACGTGTGAATAAATGCATTTAAAACAAGGGACTGAAAGATTTCAAAGCACCTCATATTCAACACTAAACAACACCTGATCATTTTGTGCTTTAATCACATTATTAGTACGGGGTAGCTGGTCTTGGGATGTTCTACAGTCCATGTACTCTCATACACGCACTTAGTTTAGCTTGAGCAGATAGCCATAGGGCTTTTAGTTCAGTTAGGTTAGATAGCACTAGTCCTCACTGACAGCTGATACGAAAAGTTGTCCATACAAACAGTAAAATTCTAATTGTATTGGTTGAGCTGACTTGTTTGACTTATTTAGTAGAAACCAATAGTTTTCATTGACCTTTCCAGTTACATTTGCTGATTTTACTGCAGTGTTTACACAGTTAGGACAGGATGCAACTGATCAGTTGAGACTCTTGGCATAGGCATCCAACAATGCAGCTGTGTGGTGCTGGGATTTAAGCTCACAACCTTCTAGTTGATTTAGTTTAGATTTAAGCTCACAACCAAAGCCCACCCCGAGTCCAAAAAGCTGCTGCTGATGCGACTGTTCAAGACAGCTTAATTGTAACTTAAAAACAAACTGTACAAAATGTTCAAAACACAAAAGAAAACCGCATGATCAGTAAAATAATATAAACATCAAGACAGTAAGCAGTGTATTGTTTGTTGTTTCAGGGTCAGTGCCTAACCAGAATGAGAAAATGAAGCAATTTCATATGGTTGGTCATCCGTTCCTGTTTCTTCCGTTTGATAATAAGATCAGAACAAAGTCGAGACGTGTACAGTTCTTTGTCTTTATACAATATGTGACTCTTCTCAGTCTACACCTTCAGTAGTAATAGCCTTTCCCTTTCACTGAGTGGTTTGCATAAAACTGTCCTCACTTTTCCTGAGTTGCTGTTCACCGTGCAAACTCTACGGTGCGGTTTTGAATATCCAAACTTTATGGCAACGACAGAGGACTTTGCATACCGTGGGGTAAACCTGTTGCAATTTTTGCATGCCCTGCCGCAGGACTTTTTTTGACTAAAGGCTTGGCGTTCTGTTTACATTCCTAGGCCTGAGTGACAGGAAGAAAAATATACATGCTTGTTGCCAAGACTTTCCCCCCCTGTTATTTTACTTTCCTTAGTTTAGAAGCAGAAGCGCTAATTCCAAAACCAGGACCGTTCTTGTGTGGAAATAAATTGATTAGATTTGAGTCATGTGAACGTTTTGCGCAGTAGCACCTCTAAAACATTTAGCGCTCTGTGTGTGTGTGTGTTTGTGTGTGTGTAAACTTGTCATGATTTCTTTAATGATGACCTTTAAACATAAAGAAGCTAAACGTAGGATACAAGGACCTACTATATATATAAAAATTTATATATTTATTATTTGTTTGTTTTTTCTGTTGTACTGGCAAAAAGGTTGTTACGATTCTGTAATTATTTTCTGTTAAACACGATCTACACTACAGTGGTAGAGGTGCTGCGTGCGGAAGAGTCTTTAACATTTTTAATCTTTGGCGGTGTTGGCATTTTAAGTGAGTGTCTCAGGGCCAGAGTACAGACAACATGAGCGTTATCCAGAGGAACCAGTTTAGCTGGAGGCATCAACACACGGGCAGTGGATTGACTAGTGAGTTCACTCTTTTTTTCTTTTTTTTTCCCCTTTTTACGCTTGAGCACTTGTTTAGCAGCAAGGCAAACATACCTATAGGCAGCTTGAGCAAACTATCTCCAACAGATACCAGTTAATGCGGTGTGTTCATAATGAAGTGTAGCGAAGACAAACCTTACACAAGAAGAGGACTTTCCATTATATATTTTTTGCAAATTTATGTCATGTATTTGAATAAAATTTAGAAATTGTTCTTTAATCATCAAATGCGATTAACCCAACTTATAGTTTTCAACACAAAACCAAAATATTTTTCCCTTATCAATCGTACAATCCATTGGTTTTTTTTTTTTATCTTTATCAGCGATTAGGCTGAAGCTTGTGTCATATTGCTGCCATCTCTTCCTGCGCTTCATGTGACCTAAATATACTCTCTCCATGGCACTCGTTCCAACTTACTCCTTAGATATTAAGGTCTATTAATAATTTCCATGTCAAAAGTTCACTTGGTAAATGAAGTCTTAAACTTAAAAACGACCCTGTTTATATTTGGACGAGGATGCACTGTGGTAGCCAAACCTCTCTCCCGCTCTTCCCAAGGCCTTTTGATTCTGTTAGACCACAGTATGAATTACTGGATGTGAACTTGAAAGGGAGGGGCACAAACAGATGAATACGCTTTATACTTATCATAGATTATGATGTGGTATTCATGTTATTGAGAACAAGTTAAAAAGGTTAGAACAGAGGAATCATTGTTGGGTAGCAGACACGAGACTGATCAAGCACACCAAAGAAAGGTCACATGAACATGTACGTACACACAGACGCCCCCATATATATATATACATACACATGTATATACATACACACGTTTACATACACTGGCCACTTTGTTGGGTGGTGCTGGGTTGGAGGCCATTTGCCTTCAGAATTGTCTTAATTCTTTGTGGCATAGATTCAGCAAGGTGCTAGGAAACATTCCTTAGAGATTTTGGTCCATATTGATTCTGCAGATTATAATTTTTTTTGGCTGTAGATGCGTGATTTACATCTCCAATTTCACCACATCAGAAAGGTGCGCTATGTGATTGAGATCTGGTGACTGTGATGGCCTTTTGAGTACAGTGAACTCATTGTCATGCTCAGGAAACCAGTTTGAGATTATTTGAGCTTTGACATGGTTCATTATCCTGTGGTCAAGAGGTGGACGCGATCAGCAAGTGTACAATTGTGCCAAGAAAATCTCCCCACCATTACGCCACTAGCCTGAACCATTGAAGTCATGATGGAGCCATGCTCTCATGTTCCCGCCAAATTTTGACCCTACCATCTGAATGTTGCAGCAGAAATCAGGACTCATCAGACCAGGCAACGTTTTTCCAATCGCTTTTCTCTTGTCCAATTTTGGTGAGCCCATGCGAATTGTAGCGTTAGTTTCCTGTCCTTAGCTGACTGGAGTGTCCCTCGGTGTGGTCATCTCTTGCTGTAGCCCATCTGCTTCAAGATTCGACATGTTTGTTCTGAGATGATTTACGGCATACCTCTGTTGGAACAAGATGTTATTTGAGTTACTGTTGCCTTTCGATCAGCTCAAACCAGTCCGGCCTTTCCCCTTTGATCTTTGGCATTAACAAGGCATTTTTGCCCAGAGAACTGCCACTCCCTGGATATTTTCTCTTTTTCTGACAATTATCTGTAAAACCTAGACATGGTTGATGGTATATGAATAGCTGGTCAGTCATGTGGCCACAGGATGCAGGACATTTTTGTTTTTCTTTTCTTCCTTTCCTTTCCAGATACTACCCATTGTGTTCTTTAATCCTGTTTTAGCAATTCAAGGCACCCATCTTGTACGTATTGGTAAGGTGTGGTAAGTTTCTTCACCATCTCAATTACGAGCAGCGTGAAGTCTGCACACGGACACATGCACGCACTGTCCATTTTTGGTTTGCTCCAATAGCCCACTTAGCACTGAGCTGTCCTGGTTACTCAAAATTGGACACCGAGCTATTAATTTGTGTGAGCTTAGTCTTGTAGTGTTAGGCACAAGGACTAGGGTTGTTAAGGATGCCAATATCAGATGCCGTACTGAGACTGTTTGATACTAAAACAAGATTTCGGTAATCAGCGACACAAAGCGCACGCTTAATAGAAATCCATGAAAAACCCATATTATCAGCATGATGGTGTTCTCAGTTTTATTGAATTGAAACAACTGACTATGGAGTTAAAGCACATGTTCATTGAATGTGCTCTCAAGTCATGTGTTAGCAGGTTGTGTTGATCAGGCAAGACTCTGACCAACTTGTTGTTTGATCATAAATGTTTTCCCCATTATTAACTCAAATGTAATACTTAAATGACTGTAGAGCACTTCTATTTATAGCCCATTTCATTACTATGTGACCCCAAGCTGCGCTGTTATGAAGCTAAAAATAGTATTCCAAGCTCGGAGTAAAATTGCGGTTAGCAGAGGGGGGATACATCGCACCACATGGACCGTTAAACAGCATCAGTTCATCATTTAAGGATATGCTGTTCTCCATGTTTAACACCATTCTTGGTGTTGAACACTGATATTGTATCAGGCTCATGAAAAAAAAAAATCTGACTCTATGTAACCCCTCAATATACAAATAAAGTTTATTTATTTATTTATTTTGAGGGAGCTCTCTACCATAGAACCATGTCACCGTCCAGTAGAGGTCAGAAATTGTCAATCTGAAGCTTAGACAAGTTGCTGATGTTATCTAGTTTTGTATTGGAATAGTTTTCTTTTTGAATTTCTTCTTACAGGTTCCCCCCCCCCCCTTGTCTGACTACTACTCATCAGCAACGTAAGCAGATTGTGGACTTCTTGAACTCATCTTTTCTACTCGCCACTTTGTGCGTCTTGGCAATCCTGTAATGCGCCCTGGCTTCTTTGAGCAGAATTTAAGATTGACCGATAGCCTCAGCTTTATATACCTTTCAGTTGTTTACTTTGTAATATTGCCACTTTCAGTACACTTTGTGAAACTCTACTGAACACCGCTTTGCCGATCCGTGGATATAAAGCCTTGCCCATGTACAGGGCGGTGGTGTTAACCACCATGTCTCTGAAAGAGGAAGTAGAGAGAATGTAAATGGTAAAAAGTAAAGTTGTCCCAGTGCTCATGGTTACACATAATCTTGGCTCCTGTAAGAAGACGAGCTCAGATTGATTCTAGGAATGGCCAAAATTTCAGTCCAGAAAAGCACCTGCGATGCACTGTGACCTCAAATTGTTCTAAAAAAAAAAAAAAAAAGGTGACCGTTTTTCAAAGGGCTTTATTTATGATGTGTTTTTTTCACTGCTGCCTTTTAAATCAGTTATTCTTGGATATAAAGGGCACATTGTATACATATGATCGATAAACCTGAGTGGGTTCGATTAGTATTGTGATTCAGTATCACGTTTTTATAATCGTCCAAATATTCACCAATATCATTCAATCTATTTATATATATTTTTTTCTTCAGATTTTGTCACAATTCTAAACAAACTTGCAAATAATTTGCTCCTTTCACACAGGATGCTGTGCACCCTGCTGATGTATGAATGGTTTACGAAGATGGCATGTCTGTAGGATTATAGAACACCACCAAACTTTTAACTCCTTAAATGCAAACATCATATATAAATTAAAAATAAGATAAAAACCAAAATATTTCTTTATTCATTTATTTATTTTTGGTAGCAATTCATGAATTGCCACACAAGGGAATTGGGACACGCAAGTCAATCGATTCCCCAACATCTCTACTGGCAATGCACTATTAGTATAGTCTTTAAATCGATGTATAGAATGGTTTATCAGCTCGTCTGGTGATTTTGCTCATAGCTGATGCTTAACATTACTTCTTTTCATCGTTCTTAAATTAACAGTAAGTCTGCCCTGGATTCTGGAGTTGGTTGCATATCAACTGGAGGCTATTAAATTACACTTGTCATATTTGGTAGAGGCCTAAGGTTTACATGAGTAGGTTTTGCATGAAAATTTGATTGCTTTGTTTTTGTTTTGTGAACTCGCTTGACTGGACCTCTCTGCTTATTCAATGCAGGCATTTTTGAAAACACCTCCGGCTATATGAATGTGTGAAAAATGATTTGGGAAGTACACACATGAGCACACCATGACACAAGTGAATAATAATAATAAAGCAGCAAAATGAAATTAAACTGCCGTCATATTATCAAATACGAAATTACTGACTGCGCTGACGGCCTGGTCAGCAACCATGATAACTGGAACCCTAACACACTCATATCAAATGCAAAACTAGTAGACATGCTTCACATGTTTCAGGTTTATTGCTGGTAGAGGCCATCATTCTGTACAGTTCCAGATCCTCTCAGTATGGTTAACACCTGGTATAAATTGCTGTGCTGCTTCCTGGCCTACATAAAATGGTGATGCATAGAAAAGGTTTCTCTGGAGTGACTGCTGTGTTGAAGATGGCATGGTGATGTTGAGACTTGGAGAGGAATCAGGCTATGCTAGGAAAGGGTCATAAAGCGTCCAAGGGACTGCAGTCGGAACCACAAATCATTTGTTTTCCGTATCTTGACCTCAGTGAGTGTGTATGGCCGGGGCTAAGCTTAAGAACGATGCTGTTTGAGTTGGTTATATGATGACAGATTTTCAGTAGATGGCAGTATACAAAACAGGGTGCTTTTCGTGTTGTCGATGATTCAGCCAGTGGGTGGGAATTTGCTTTCCCACTGGTTTTTATAAAAGGTTAATGCACAAGAAATACAGCTGCTATAAAATATTTTGATCACATGATCTGGATATGCTTAGCGTAAGAGAAAAAGCACTGAAAAGAGAGGAGCGATGAGGGAAAAGATCAGCAAGGCTTTTTAAGCAGTGGCCTCTAGCAACCAGCGCATCCTCCATCAGCCATCTCCAGACTCGTGGTTCAGCTGGCAGAGTGCTGTTAAATATTGTATGGCCTGTCTTGAGCGCATGGTCTGGCTAAACGCACATGCTCACTGCAGCCATTTAGAGCATCTTGTGCAACCGGAATGTTCACTGCACACACTTATTCAACAGACACACTAAATCCTTCCTAAGTGCGTTATTACCTTGGGCTATATCCAGCAAAGAGCAGCGAAGAACGTTGCGCTTTGGGGGTTATGTGGATTAGCCATTGCAGTATTGTCCACCCATTCAGAACAATCCTGAATAATGTTAAAAGAAAGTGAGAATGTTAAAAGAATCGTGATGTTTGTAAGGAGTTGCTTTCAGCTCTGAAAGGTGTGGTGCCGTTTCCCGGCTCTCAAACAGTCAGACTTTAAGAGCACCATTTCCCAGCCAAAGGCTATTCTGGTGTTACAAAGAACAGAGCACAAGCAGGACTGAAGAGTTTTTTTTTTTTCTTTTCTGGCATCTGAGCTCAAAACACTGTCCATCTCTGATATAAAGTTTCATCCCAAGCAAAATGGATGTCTTCTCATTTCATAACA